>JAZHYW010025051.1:0-25425 GCA_037355805.1 Ixodes ricinus | reverse complement strand
TCTAGTAAAAATGAAGTGAATGTGATCGCACTGTACTGATGAATAATTAAAAATATCATGTCTTTTCTGCCCCAAACTTTCTTTGAAGTGATTCAATAGATATACTGAGCTGTTTTCTTTTTCCTTTTTTCCAGCGAGCTGAGCTCTGCCCTAAAAATATTTGAGGTAAGTAAATGTGCCATATATTTCTAGTAAACGTTAATCTGATTTATGTTTGACAGAAAAGTAAATGGTGCATGGAGATAGTAAGAGAAGCAATAAATATAGTAAAGGTCGAGACCGTACGTGCGATCTCAAGTGGGATAGTTCTGCATATCGATGTTTACTTGTTACTAACCGCTCCGTCGTGCTTGTTTCCATTGTCGTAACAATAATGAGTTTTAGCCAATTGCTCGTGCGATCCAGATACACCTCAGGATTTGAGTTTCAAAGTATATGCTTCGACATTGCAGCGCAAGGTACCATTGCCATAGCAGTAAATTCCATAACAACCTCGGTCTGCTTCAAACTAACCCATCCTATTATATCCATATGTAGACGTAGATAAAGAGTGGTATTGAAAGAAAACCAAGCAATCGATAGAAATTACTTTGACCCCTTCTTCCTTTTAAAACAAAACGAAAACCCAATGCCGGTGCCTTCATTAAGAAAGAAACGGAAAAACAGTTTTTCCTATATTTTAGTTTATGGTTATGCATAGTCTATGGACAGATCATATCTCTTAAAACCTCACTTGTTTCTCAAAAAATTCTAAAAACCAACATTTTAAGAATACACAAATTGCATATCATATGTATATCAGTTTTTAAACCACGGCAGAAAAAAACTAAACTGCTGCCGCCACGCTGATTTTTAAAGAAATGCGTGAGCATTTCGCGCAGCAGTTATACAACAAAGCTAAGTGAATACAGCCTCTCAGCACTTTTCCGTGGGGTGAAGATTCCCGAAACCCCTCTTCTCCCTGGTGCAAGCATATCAAGTTACCTAGCGTGTGCGTGAAGGACGTGCGCGCGATCAGCGGACAACTACAAAGACATTTCGTTGCTCGTAGTTATTTACCTTGAACGTGTGTTCAAACCTGCGGCGGATAGAACATGCACTTGAGCGGACTCTGCGATGTAGCATACGACACATACGGCGCCATTCGAATGGTGTGTACATGGCCACTGGAAATCAGATCTTTATGGAGGTGCCGTTGCGTGGCGTGGCTTCGTTGGTGCCGGTGCGCAGCGTCAGTCCGTCCTGCGGTAGAGAGCGACGGCTTGACGTAACACCAATGCAAACGAGGTGTAGTGGGGCACGACGGGGCTAGGGCCTATCTGGGCCGCCGGCGGGGCGCCGCGAAGCGGCGTGTACGGGTGGGCCAAGGTGGGCTAATATTTTGTAATGAGCCATCCGCAAACTGTCGCCGCGAAGCAGGGTGAGAGGGAGGGGGCCGGGATGGGTGAAAACGCGCACCAGTGATACACCCGCAGTTCCCCACTGCGCGGGGTCGAACTTCGAACGTCGCCGGCGATCATCGGTTGCTAGGTTCTCCGTTGCTATGGGTCATATCGCCTTGCCTCTCGTAACATGCACCCCTCCGCCATCTGTCGGCGCTTGCAGAAAGTGTTTCCTGGCCAGTTTCCAGAGCGAGTGCGGTTGTGGCGTCATCCCGTGGCGACGTGGCAAACTTTAGTTAGTCCGTCAGTCCAAACCAGTCCAAGGTCAGCGCATGTACCAGGGCACTAATGCTAACGCATTAAAAGACAGAGTCCACCGTAGCAGCATAAAAATTTGAGTAACTAAAAATCTTCAATCGCATTTACTATTTATTCAAAATACTGATGAATTTATTTCCGCCGATTTTACCGTCGCCTTCAAGCCAAGAGAATAAAGGAACCAGTTTCTGAGTGCAGCTGTCCTGTTCAGTACTATAGGAAAAAGAAACATAACATGACGTCTGGTTAGTTCTTGAACTACAGAATGTCACAAAAAAAATTTACAAATATTTTTTTCACCGCAAAAATAAACTAGGCATTGCCGAACGCTCATTCTCCGCCCAAAGGTAGCGCTAGAGGTAAAAACCAGATGCCAAAGTTTCAGCCCGATCCGATACCTTATTCAAAAGTTATGTGATTTTATGAAAAGTTCAATGGGAAAATGGAGCCCATTTTTGCCCGTTTTCGGTTTCTGGCGCCATAGAGCCCCATGTATTCGAAAACTCCGTCGGCCGCCATTTTCCAATTGAACTTTTCAGAAAATCGCTTAAAACTTTTGAATAAGGTATCGGATCGGGCTGAAACTTTGGCATCTGGTTGTGACCTCTAGCGCTACCTGCTTGGCCGGAGAATGAGCGTTCGGCAATGCCTAGTTTATTTTTGCGGTAAAAAAAACAATCTGTAAAGTTTCTTTTGCGACACCCTGTATATTGATCAACAAGGACCGCAACATTCTGAATCGACGTCGCTGTTCTTAGAGGTTACGATTTTCTGCAGTCGAAGCTTCATGTACTTCTGGGGCTCAAGAGAACGGCATTGGAATATATGATAATAGTGTTGAATGTATCATCAGCATTTGACCCTTGGCGCATTATAGCCGTCGTTGCTGCTGCGCCAATAAACGCCTGATCATCATCATCATAATCAGCATTTGACTATATATAGGGTACACGTAAGTAAATACTCACCGCAAAGGTTTCCACTTCATGTAGTTCATTTACCCGTGGAGATACGTTTTGGTGAAAAGAAGTGTTTTTCCGGGTCAGAAACAATTCAGACTTTTCTTAGTAGCTTTATTGAAATTTAATTAGGCCCAGTCGGCTGATCTCTTACAAAGAGCTCTTTAAAGAGAACGTGTGTAAATTCATTACGGATCGAGTGTTGTGGACTTACTTTCATTTCATTTTTGCTTGCTCCACCATCCCGCGATTTTCGAAACTTCCGAACGCAAAGACTTCCGGCGATCTACTCAGACTTTCGACTGTATGAAATGTCGCCAACATCAGCTTTAAGTTATTTAGAACAAGCAAACGACGTAATTTGTCTTTGTCCTGATCCTGACATGATTATATCCAGGCCCTCAGTAATTTGTTAGTGAGGTCAAAAAGTAGTACTGCAAATACATACGCTATTTTCCAGTTCCAAACTATGTTCATTATGCGAAATTAAAGTTCGAAGATGAATTTCATGAATGTTTGCCGAGATCGATGAGCTGGGCGGTGTAGATCCTTTAGCCCAATACTGTAACATGAATACGGAGATAATAATGGAGAAACTAATGTACCTCACGTACAATTTTCTCAACTTTATCTCAACTAATTTTCCGCAGCATGAGTGCTCTAAGAAGTTCTGGTTCCTGCGCCTTAAAAAAAGCGCAAAAACCAGAACAGAAAAAAAAATAATACAACAATGCATTGTAAGTGAAAGGAGCTTGGATCCTTTCGGACTCGTGTCGCGTTCGATTCACCCTTCATCTGCAGCTGTTTTGAGTTCGAGGTGCTCGAATTCTGGCTTGTTTTTTAAAGCTCCTGCGAACATTTTCTGACACGCCTACAGTCGACGCCTCAATAAAGAGCTCGGCGTAAACTGATTTTCTTTTGTGAGTTCGACGACTTGAGCGAAGTGGTGACGCAACGAGAGAGTCCTTTATTCTGCGAAACCTGTCAACGTGTTTGCTACGTACATCGTGCGCTGCGCCGTTGTTGAAATTTTCCAGCCGACTAAGATGGTGCACGAAGCGCGTTTTCACGATCGGGTGAAAGACACTCCGCTGACTGCCTCCATGCGCTCATGTGGTCTCCGCTTTTGCCTTTCTTTCATGGCACGACATCTCAGCTGGAATTATTGAGCGACTTTTCGAGATTGTCCACCGTGTAATATTTAGCACCCCTATGAAGATAACGGGATTGAAACCTGAGCATATCATAGGGGGTATTCTACGGGACGTCACATCGTTGGTTCTTATTCCTCTAAGTATAAAAATTAGAATAAGACCCATTCACATTGTTGGTTCTTATTCTATTTATTGTCTGTACAGAACAACGATCCTGACCGGGTGGAATGCACGCTGAACGTGCCTACTCGCGCGTTTCTCCCAACCAGTGTTGGACAAAATACTCGATAAAAGTATTGAAGTTAGGTTACTAAATACCTGCTTCATAAAGTATTTAAAATACTTGTGAAGTTACATTCACTGTAAAGTATCTTGAGTAGAGTAGAAATATCTAGAAATGTAAGTCAATTACTTTTGAAGATACTTCCACATTGCGTAATTTGTATCGACGTCAGTGGCAAACACAATTATACAGTTGCGCGAATCTGGTTTACTAGAATGGTTTATTAGCACGCAACAACACAAAACGAAAAAGATGCAAACAAAAACATCGTAGAGCTATTTTATGCAGTCCAACCATAAGAAGCAGAATATCACTGATACATGTTGCAAAACATTTTTGAACAAAAAACAAAAAACAGTGGTCGCTTTAGTTGTTCGCAACTTTAACGACCTATAAGGCGCACGCTGGTGCCTATCAAAATGGCTGTCATCTGGATGATCGTCGTAGAACAGCAGTGAAAGACGGGGTCTGCGACGCGTATTTAATTCTAGATTTGCTTCATACGAGCAGACTTAGTATATTTGTTTTCCGCCAGGAATGTGTGGGCAAGCACCTTTCTTGTGAAGCCGATCATCCAGGAGCTAGGGAGCGCCATTCTCACACCGCGCTACACCCATCGCTGAAAGTTGCGAATAGTGACATCGCTGAATATCACGTCCTGCGGCGGACCTTAGGCGCATCGTTTAATTACAATCCATATTCCCTATATTGGGAGCTCACTATAAACGAAGTTAGGATACGCAAATGAGTGAATGGATAACAAAGAGAGCCAACATAATAGCCATGGCTCTCGTCGCACCTTCTTCTATTAGGTTGCGTTCAGAAAGGCACTCAACGTTGGGAGACGCTTTTTTGGTACTTTGAGAGGTCATCCTACTCGTAGTTAGTTTCCTGTCCTATTCTCTGCTTATCAATGTTCGCTTACAGACAGTGTTTCGCGAGAGCGATGAGTGCCGGACTGACGACAAAAAGAAAAGAATCCTCGACGTTTTACCGTAGCAGCGTCAAATATACAACAAGCAAAAAAAAAAAGGCGTCTTATTTTTGTGTTTATTTCTCATTTTCTTCTATTGGTTATTCTCTTGACACTGAAGTTTGCATTGTTGTCGTGAGTCGTTTCCCTTTCTGCGTTGCACCTCAGTGTGGCAATTTTTACATCCGTAAAACCACCCCTTTTATTTGAGAATTTTTTTTGGAGGGAACTCTGCAGAAAAAAAGGCGCTTTTGGGAAGGCGAGGGGAAAACCCTCATTGTGCGAACTTTGGTGTGAAATGCGAGTCACAATCGGCACAAAAGCGGTGTTTTCATGAGCTCAATCTAAGTCATCGTAGCTTATCGGATCTATCACGAGGATTTGGTTGCTCGAAAGAATGTTCAAGTTTGGTCATACCGCGCCCACGCCACTTCATACCGAAAAACCCGGAAAATGGCGAAATGTCAGAAATGTATTTGAGATAATGAGTACAGGATACTCAGAAATGTAATTAAAATAAAGTATCAGAAGCTCTCGATCAAAATTATTTGCAAGATACCAAAGTAATTCAAAGAGTATTTGAAATACAGAATCTCCAGTAGAGTATTTAAGATAGGCACAAGTCTGCAGTCCCAACCAAGATCTTCGTGTTTTGCGGATAATAAATGTGGCATGAATCTGAACCGGGGTTGCGACTAGTGACCAGCAATATGTTTTCCTGTGCGGCATTCTTCACACAATAGCTGGCGGTTCGTGGGAATATGGTCGATTTCAGTATGGTGCACCAACCGTATAATCAGTTGTTGGAACGATGAGCGATGACAAAATCATTTTGAAACTGGGCTATCTTTTTGCCTACCGTTGGTTTCGCGGAATTAAGAAAAGGTTCCGCGTAGCATCGTTTGTGAATTTTTTTGTACGCTGTTCAAAATGAAATCTTCACACAAACAATGAACCGGGAAGGGCTTGAAGTAACATTACGTAAATGCAAAGTGGCATGGGTATGTGTGCGTTTATTTTAATAATAATAATAGTATTCTTTTACATTGGGTGCCTAAAACAACCACATCGGTCTTCCCCTTGGTGCACCAACACAAACAATAAAACCAGCAAACAAACAAAAAATCCTAAAGACACATAAAGTTAAAAGACAAATGTAAGATTATCCCAATGGCGACGGTTCTTTATAACAGCTGCAGATATATCAAGGAGGAGTGTAGCGATGGTGTTATATAATGACTGGATCCGAGAGAGAGGTGAGGCATTGCACATTGAGTGAACATAGAAGCAAACAAAATGTCTTGTTAGACGTGAAGGAGTATTATGACAGATTAAGTTTAAAAAATGCAGTGATACTTCTTTTAATGAAAAAGCATTAACTGTCTCAAGGAGCGAGCCGACGTCATCAGCTTTGAAACCATGCCAAACGACACCTTAATGAAACAACGCGCAAAGCTAGCCAACGGCACCGTTTACACGTCGGTCCCATTGGCTGGTGCGCGTCGACGAGGCCTCCATTGGCCACTGCGCGTCAGTTTGTGCGGTGTCATCCTGACAGTGTTATCACACTGTTGTGTTATCACTGGTCGCCTCGTTCGCTCGCCTCTCATCGGTTGTACGGCGAGTGGCATTATATACGGCGCAAGGAATAAACCAAGGGGTTCGTTCTGCAGGGAACTACGTTGCTGTCTGTTCCTTCCTGGCGTCGCAAGGCACACGACAGTTTGAACGATCGCTCACCCGATTTCGCTGCATGTCCGCGAGGCAGCGGCTCCACCGTTCCACGCCCAAGGTCAGCGCGTTGTACGCCGCAGATTAAAGAAGGGAGCGAAGAGCGGCGTACGTGCTTTCGCATTCACAACTCATAAGAAGTGCTTAGGTCTACCTCGAGCCTTTTTGTTTCTTTCCGCGCTGCGTTTAGTGTTTTTATATCTAAGTGAACTATTCCAAGTATTACACCCGCTTTAAATAGATTCATTCTTACGAATCAAATGCGCGGTCAGCTTAGAAAGATGAGGGGTCATTTCCATTTCTTTAGAAAGAGTAATTTTAAACAAATAGTTTGTTCAAGAGTTATATTTGTTTGAAGATACCATAAATTACGACGAAGTGCAATCGGCTGCATGAGCGTGGGTATTTGGGCGCGGGACAAAACTTTATAGTTGTTATTAATCGACTTTCTTGGTGAGGGACTGAGGCTACTTCGACTAATTGCTTATAAAAAATCGTTTCACGCGAAGGGCGTTACATTCGAGCGACAAGAAACCTTTACATGCATTCCAATCAAATTTGGATGTTTTAAGTGTCTTGTGAACAAAGGCTATCTGGAACACCTCAATAAAGGACTGATAGATTGTTTCAACTACTTGGGGATCTTTTGGCGCTCAACCAAACTCTTGGTTATAGGGAGCCTTCTACGTAATAAGCCCTTGTCAGATAGCAGGCACCTAGGCCCGAGGTGGATCCGACCAACACGGGATCCGTAGACGTTGCCTCGTAGCCACCGAGGCGGCTAGCACGCATCATGCAAAGCATAAGCACGCGAAAAACATGAAGGGCATACTTCGCCGTAATTAATTATGCTTAGTCATAATTAAGCGCAATCATTTATAATTAGCGAGTTTTAACAAGCGGCACAGCGCAAATTGAACCCCGGACGGTGAGATCCGCAGCGGCGCCTTTGCTCGGTGTCACGCTAAGGAGGCAAACTGAGGCGCCTCCTCCTGTGACCAGCGATGCCTCGGAGCCAGCGCTAGGAGGTGACCGTCGGAGCGAGAAAATTTCAAAATTGTCTTGACCTGTCTGATAAAACCGGGAGCACATGAGTGAGCCGTGCCTGGAGCACATCGGTAACCATCGGAAAGCTTACCAAACATAACAAACTATAATGACGTATAACGCAGGCATAACCCTTTCTGCTTTCCCAGTTTTTAATGGTATGAATGCGACTGTAGTTATTTAACATTACTCGCACCGTTTAAGCACAGCAACTGCATTATGGGGGTTCAATTCTTTGCAATTTTAGATCTACCGATTCAAGTGGCGCTTTTAGAACTCCGCGAATTGGTAGTCGCATTCAGACATGCACCAATCGGGAGTCCATGTTTTGAGCCATAAAATAGCGCATTCAGACTGTGGGAGCTAGATGTAGATCACGATGTTATGAACAAATATTCGTGTAAGACAACAGAAAAGTCACTGGTAAATGTTAAAGAGCTTCTCCTCTGAAACTTTAGGCACGTTGATCACTCTATCTAGTTACATAATATATTATCTGGCATTGTAGGTTGTAAGCCGTGTTTATTGCCGCATTGGTCTCACGTGCCTCATGCTGAAACTCTTTAGGATACAATTTTTTTTATGCCTGATGTACAATGTAGAGGTGAAGGACGTGGGCCTTTAAATATTGCATTTTAGGGTTAGAATATATTAGTGTAGATATATAGTGTGCTTGGATACGTATATTTCTGAATGTTTTTTTGTGTGGTTTATAATATCTCTGTGTTGTTCTTTAAAAAAAAGACGTGTCACAAAACGTTGCGCAACGAAATCCTTCAAAATCGCAACCCATGTCGAAATTTTGAGGCAGCTTGTTTCCGAAGCCACATTCTACTGCTTTACGATATTTATAGTAATATGTCGATAAGGTACATTCTCTACTTTTTTACTGCACTGCTGAAACACTACTTAGAATGGTAGCGAGTGCACTAAAGAAGTATTTCAATTTAAATATCTTGCGTATTTAAAGGAAGAATTTACTAGCCCTTCTAAAGTGAAATTAAATTTCTCAATGCGCAGCTAAATGCATTTGTTGTCTAGCTGCAAGGTTTTGTAGCTTCCGTTGAATGAGTTCAAAATGAGCTGGGTATATTTTGTATTCACCATAGCTAAATTTGAAAAAAAAAGGATACCGGTGTTCACGGTGTCTCATTTCTGGTAATGTTCTGTACTCGCGATGAACGTCGTTATGGTCCATTGGCGCAGATAGGCAACATGCCATTTATTTATGATTAAGGGTATATTTTTAGGGCGCCGTCTTATTAAAAGTCGAGCGAGTATTAATAATAATAATATTTGCCGATTGCAAGTAGCATTCGGTATCAGGTTGCTCGACCTTGCAGACAAGGTCTCTCCTTCATGTGATTTGACCTAAACACTTTAACGAGCGTAAAGTGATTTTGAGACATATTGAGTATTCCGGAGCTTAATCCACAAAACATAAAACATAAAAATTGAAGAAAAAAAAACATTGTCAGACGAAGTTTTGCATTTTAATCTCTGAACGGCAATAAATGGATGCTCGGACAGATTCATAAAAAAGAGAAGGACATAACTTTTCAGTGACTGTTGTGCATCAGCGTCATGAAGGACACACGTCGTATACAACAAGGATTTGAAGGCACGGCTGTTCTGAAAGTGAGCAAACCACACGTAGCAAGCAAGAAGGTGGTGGCGCTCCTGGAACACTTATTAAAATGGTGTGCTGGCAGCGCCTCTTGAAATGCTGTAAAAGCTGCAAAGCCTTCTCGAAGCAAGGCGAAAACCTGAGGTGATTATAAAACTGACTGTAGTTCCCTTTAATAGAATATGTGCAAGTTAAAATGCAGCAATTGATGTCCCCCCGAGCCAGCCTTGGTATCGAATTGTTCAGCGAACATAGCAGAAAATGCAGGAGCCATGGCAAGTTTTGTAAGGTCCGTGCGACGTGTACTTTGGTAGCACACTATTTGCACCTCGCGGAGGAACACTGGTTGACGGTAAAGAAGATAAGATAGGAGCTTCGGGCTCATGCTTTGGGGGGCGTCAAACCAATTTGTTGTGCCATCTTTTTGTGATGCAAATTAAATTTACGCACTCTAAGAGTCCAGGACATAAAAAATACAATAATTCGTGGCTTCTTTATTTAATAAAAGCGCGACCAAACATACTCTTACGCTTTTTAGAGCGCAGCACTTAAGCGCCCGTTTCCGGCATGAGCGGCGACGCCGTCGGCGTCGGCGTCGGCGTCGCAGTCGCGATCAGCGAATCTGCGCGTTGCATTATGGGACGTTTCCCATAATGACATTCCACGTGACGTCGCGTGTGACGTCACGAGGGTTACCCTCGGCAGTGTTACGAGGGTTACGAGGATTACCCTCACGAGAGTCATGGCCCAGCGTGCGACCCGCGGGAATCGAAGGTTACGCGCCAGCAGAGCTATTCATGGGACGAAAGTTGCGCATAAACGTGCCAGTGAAGCCAGAATCTCTCCAACTTCGCTGGGACACCACCGACTTTTGCTCTAGAAATGCCTTATACAAGGAGAAGATGCGCCAACACTATAACAAGCGCCGAAGAGAACGTGAGCTCGACAACTTTCCACCTGGGAGTGCGGTCAGAATTCTGACGGGAGCAGAGTCTTACGGTCGCATTCTAGGGCCAGCACCTCAACCCCGTTCCTACGTGGTGCAGACGACGACTGGCACTACGCGGCGAACAAGATGACACCTGTAACCGGCCGTGGCACCTACCTTCACAAGGAGTGGAGGTATGA
Source organism: Ixodes ricinus (assembly GCA_037355805.1). Lineage (NCBI taxonomy): Eukaryota > Metazoa > Arthropoda > Arachnida > Ixodida > Ixodidae > Ixodes > Ixodes ricinus. The sequence continues at coordinate 14,823 of JAZHYW010025051.1, read as the reverse complement.
GTCGTCCACCTGACGGCTTTGGGGAAGTGTGAGCGTTGTTCTTCCAAAGTGGGGGACGCGTCGGGAGGTCATCATCATTGCCACTGCCGCCGGGTGACCCTGGACTCTACCCGCCGCTTCCGCGCGCGGACCCCCTCTCCACCAGTTTATGATAAGACAGGGCACGATTCACACCTGCATTGCTATGCTAGAATAAACCTACGCCGTTCAATGAACCTTATCTCGACCAAGACAGTCACGAGGGTTGCCCTCACAAGGGTTGGCCTCAAGAGGGTCACGAGAATCACCCTCACGAGGGTCACGAGGGTTACCCTCACGAGGGTTACCCTTACAACGGTGAACCTCACGAGGGTCAAGAGGATTACTCTCATGACATCACACGTGTCGTCACGTGTGACGTCATTATAGGAAATACGTGACGTATTACGTCACGTGTGACGTCACGTGATGTCGCACGCATCAAACATTGCTAATATTCCCGCTAAATATAGCAGATAAATTTTTCCGCTAAATTTGGCGGAAAATATTTACGCCAAATTTACACAATGACGTCACGTGCGACGACACGTGTGACATCACGACGGTAAAACTTTCCCACTAAATTTAGCAGAACATTTTCCCAGCTAAATAGGGCGGAGAAGGAACCGTCGCCTCCTCTTCCTCAAGAGCTGCGCTCTACTTCGGCGTTACAGAAAATTGTAAACGTCATTAATTTTTTTACATATATATATATATATATATATATATATATATATATATATATATATATATATATATATATATATGTAACGGACAAGGAAAAGAAAGAAAATGAGAAGAAGAAGAGGTCACGTGGAGAACGGGGGACTGAATACTGGGTTGCCCCTTTAGTCCATGAGTTGAGCCGCCCGCAACAATATGTTATATATTTAAAAATAGCCATACCTCATCTACAAATTTGATACACGTAGAAATGTGATTAATGATGCCGGGGCAGGCTCGGTGTACTTGCTGTCGTCTAGCTCCAGCTATGCACGGAGACTGCTTTTCGGCTTTCAACCTCCCCTTTTTTGAAGATCCCCATGTCGCCTTTTGTGAGTCTCGTTCTAACGACTTCGTCAATCGGACGGCGTCGTTTGTCGGAAACCGGGGCCTCCGAGGACGACGCGGGCGGCACGCGAGACAGCAATTTGCTTTTTGGAGGCGGCACGTATGTCCCTTTCAAATATGTTTTTTTTCTGTGTGTGTGTGTGTGCGTGTGTGTGTGTGTTTTAAGTGTTCTGGATGAGATGCTTCCACTTAGGCTGTTGCGTTGTATATTCACTACACTTTTTTGTTGTTCTCCTGTTTGTTTGGTTCTTGTACAGAGCTGTTGATGGTTGTTTAATTTTATCTTTTATTTCCATTATTTTGGGAAAACGGGTTAAACTTCAAAAAGACCGGTCTTGAGTCGAAACGTTATCTGCAATAAAGGAGTTAAGTTTTCACTGTTGTGCCCCTTTTTTGCATACAATCATCGTTCACCAAACTCCACATTTTCGGCCCCTGTATCATATATATTACGTTACGGTGTTGCCGTAGAAGAAGTAGTCCAGCTAGGAGTCAGTCTCTAGCGGTCGGCTTTTATTTGGAACTGCCGGGCTCAGCTCGAGCTGTCGCGCGCCCTCGCTATTTTTCTGGCGCCCTCTTTTTCTTCTTCTAAGTAACATTACCCCCCCCTTTGTTTTCGCGGTCGTCCCGACCGCAATTAACGAAGAATTCTATTTTTTTGTTTTGTTTGTAGTGAGGGCGGTGGGTCGGGGGGTGTAGGGCTTCATGCGGGCGACGTGGACTACATCGGAGGTTGCTCGGCGTCGGTCAGTAGTGTCTTGCTGTAGCTGCACGTGGTATGAAAGGTCGGATAGTTTGCGCACGACTACGTACGGGCCGATGTAGCGGTGGAGGAACTTGGTAGCCAAGCCCTGGTGACGTTGAGGTGTCCAGAGTAAAACAAGGTCACCTATTTCATATGAAACGGGGCGGTGAGTCTTGTTATACCGTCGGCATTGGCGTTCCTGGGATGTACGTGTGCGTAGCCGGGCAAGTTGGCGCGCTTCTTCAGCACGACACACGAGATGTGCTACAGTGTCGGGAAGTTCGTCATTTTGACGGTAAGGTAGGAGCGTGTCCAAGAATGTGGTTGGAGGGCGATTATGGAGAAGATAAAATGGAGAATAGCCGTGAGTGTCTTGAACGGCAGTGTTGTATGCGTAAGTAACGAACGGAAGAACAGCATCCCATTGGCGTTGGTCAGACTGGACATACATAGAAATCATATCGGCAATGGTGCGATTGAAACGTTCCACCAAGCCATTTGTTTGTGGATGATATGGTGTTGTGGGTCTATGAATGGTTCCACAAAGATGTAATAGTTTTTGTATCACCTGGGAAAGAAATACTGTTCCTCGATCGCTCAGTATGTGACGAGGGGGGCCGTGTCGCAAAATGATATTGTGCAAGAGAAATGTGGCGACTTCGTCTGAGTTTGCGGACTGTAAGGCAGCGGTCTCTGCGTAACGTGACAAATGGTCCATGGCAACAATGACCCAGCGGTTACCGTTGTGTGTAAGAGGGAGGGGCCCCAACAGGTCGACACCGATGCGTTCAAATGGGCAGTGAGGTGGATCGAGAGGATGGAGAAGTCCAGCTGGTGCGGTCGTTGGCCTTTTTCGTCGCTGACATTGGACGCATGATGCTACGTACTTGGAGATGTCGCGGTACATCCCGTACCAGTAGAAGGTATTGCGCACACGCATATAAGTTTTAATAAAGCCCAGGTGTCCAGCTGTGGGGTCATCATGTAGAGCACGTAAGATATCAGGTCGCAGATGTCTTGGAACGACAAAGAGCAGAGTAGGACCATGTGGGTCATAGTTGCGACGATACAGTACGTCATTCTGCATTGTGTAGGGACCAACAAGCCGTTGTTCGTGGCGGGTGAGGTGGGTTTTGTTCAGACAGTTGAAAATCTGTTGTAAGTGTGGGTCTCTCCTCTGTTCCACAGCAAAATCCAAACTAGAGGTCAAAGCTATTGCGGCAACGGCAGAAGAGGGAGTTTCTGGGGAGGATGAGATGGGACTCCGAGATAAGCAGTCAGGCGCGTCGTGTTGTTTCCCAGACTTGTAGAATATGGAGACGTCGTATTCTTGGAGTTTCAGTGCCCATCGTCCCAGACGTCCAGAAGGATCTTTCAAGTTCGATAACCAGCACAGAGCGTGGTGATCAGTAACCACTTTAAACGGACGCCCAAATATATAAGGTCTAAACTTGCTGACTGCCCAAATTACGGCAAGGCATTCTTTTTCAGTGATGGTGTAATTCATCTCTGCGTTGGACAAAGTTCGGCTTGCATATGCGACAACATGTTCGCGAGCGTCTTGCTTCTGCATCAGTACAGCACCAAGTCCATAACCGCTCGCATCAGTGTGAATTTCGATATCAAGAGCAGGGTGAAAATGTGACAAGACTGGCTTGGTGGTCAATGCGGTCTTCAGGGTTGCGAATGCGTCCTCTTGATCTTGAGACCATACGAACGGTCGATCTTTTTTGAGGAGAGAGTTTAAAGGAGCGGAAATGGCAGCAAATCCGCGAATAAATCGTCGGAAATATGAACAGAGTCCAAGGAATGAACGGAGTGCCTTAACTGTTGCGGGGCGTGGAAAGTCGGTAACAGCGCGAAGTTTCTCTGGGTCTGGTGATATTCCGTGGTGGCTGACGACATGTCCAAGAATTTTGATTTCTCGTGTACCAAAAAGACACTTTTTAGAGTTGAGTTGAAGGCCGGCGTTTCGGAAGCATTCTAAAACAGTTGTCAATCGAGATAGATGTTCGGGAAAAGTAGACGAAAAGACGACAACGTCATCCAGGTAACACAGACATGTTGTCCAGCGCAACCTGCGGAGTAGCGAGTCCATCATACGTTCGAAAGTTGCAGGAGCATTGCATAAGCCAAAAGGCATGACTCGAAACTGGTAAAGTCCATCGGGTGTTACGAACGCTGTCTTTTCTCGATCTTTTTCGTCAACGCTAATTTGCCAGTAGCCCGAGCGCATGTCAATCGACGAAAAATAGTTGGCGTCATGTAGCGTATCAAGGGCGTCATCAATTCGGGGAAGGGGATAAACATCTTTTTTGGTAATTTTGTTGAGTCGTCTGTAGTCAACACAAAAACGCCATGTGCCATCTTTTTTTTTTTTCACAAGCACTACAGGAGAAGACCAGGGACTTGCGGATTCTTCAATTATATTTTGCTGTAACATGTCACTCACGTGCCTCTGGATGACTTCTCGTTCTGAACGTGAAACTCGATACGGACGGCTGCGTATGGGTTTTTCTGTTCCAGTATCGATAGTGTGTTTAACAGCAGATGTTTGAGCCAGAGGCCGAGAGTTAAAATCAAAAATGTCAATGAAGGAGCATAATAGCTTGTATAGGGTATCCTGCTGCTCTGGTGGCAAATCAGTGCTAACGTTTTTCCGAAGCAACTTAAAGGAGTTATTGTGATCATTCAAATGAGATGTTAGGGTTAGAGTATGATCACTGACAGTGTTTACATACTCTATGTTGTTAATTGTTGTGAAGGCCACGCAGGTACCAGCGGACAAGTCTTGTGCAATGTTAGTGGTATTTGCTATAAAAACGGTTGTTTTGGCCGCAGTACATGTTATAATTGTCATGGGTAAAGCCAGTCCCTTCTGAAATAACACTTCGCGATTTGGTTCCAGCATGTAGGTGTCGTCCGTCACAGATCCTGCCAATTGTACAATAGCGCCAGTAAATGGTGCTATCCGTGTGTGATTCACTGCGCGGAAAGGTACACATTGTTGTCGAGGTGTGGAAGCGTCATTCGCATCTTCGCCGAGGAGAAGTGTGCGCGTGCCACAGTCAATGAGTGCTCCTCGGTTGGCTAAGAAATCCCATCCTAAAATTATGTCGTGTGTGCAATTGTCCAAGACAGCAAAGCAATGGCGATGAGGTTCGTTATCGATAGAAATTTCAACGGAAACTAGCCCAAGAGGATGTATCAGGGACGTGTTGGCTCCACGGAGACTGCCGCCGTCCCAGGGCGTGGTAACAAGCTTTAACTTTTTTCGAATGTTCTCGCTAATTATTGAAATTGATGCTCCAGTATCAACAAGTGCTGCCAGTCTTACCTTTTTGATGATTATGTCAATTAAATTAGATGAGGACACAGTCGGTGGGGGATGTCGAGGAAACCAAGAAGCAGCGGTACCCCCTTTTGCTGCCTCATTTAGTTTTCCCCATCGAGGAAAGCTTTTGGAAAGGTGGACTGCCCACGGAGAGGGGAGGGCTGCCGGTATGCGGGTGAGGGGCTGCGGTATTTGCGACCACGATTGGAAGGGGATGACGAGCGCCGTCGCTGACCGAAGCGGGGATCATCAACCTCGTTAGGTTGGTTGTAGATCCGGTTGGATTCATATGGCGTAAAGTACCGGGAGCTAGATGTGGTTCTTGTAGTGTCCGACAGCCGACGGCGACAGAAGCGCGAAATATGACCTGGTATACCACAGTAGAAGCAAGTTGGTCGACGATCCGTGAAGTAGTTCGGAGGAACTAGTGGAGGAGCCCAAGGTCGTTGTTCAGTGTAAGACCGGGGAAAAGATGTTCGAGGGTCAGGATGGTACATCGTGATGGGCTGATAATATTGTGCCGGAGACGTAGCGCATACTGCGTCGGGTGGTAGGGGTGCCGTTGGTAGAGGTAAAGATGTGGTGTCGACGGGAGGAGGTGAATATCGAGACAACTCAGTTCGAATGAGTGTTCGTAACTCGTCGGGGGTAAGATGTGCCTCTGTTGATGAGCTTCGTTGAGGCGCGGGAGACAAGGCGGCGAGTTCTTCTTTGATTATTGTTCGGATGAGGGAAGCGATGTCGCCGGTCGATGAAAGTGGGGATGACGCGACGCAATTCTGGAGGCGAGTTATGTTTTCTGCTCCTGATATGCGCCGATTCCGAAGCGCTTCCCATCGCTGGCACTGTTCCTGGAGTCTGGCGACTGTGGTTGGATTCTGAGAAATCAGCATGTTGAATGCGTCTTCTGCAATCCCTTTCATGATATGGCTGACTTTTTCCGATTCAGGCATGGTCGGGTTCGCGCGTTTACACAGAGCCAGTATGTCTTCAATGTAAGCCGTGGTTGTCTCGAGTCCGGACTGAGCGCGAGTCGCAAGCTTGCGGGTCGCGTCCTGTGTTCGGGTGGTAGGGCATCCGAAGACATCTGATAGACGGGTCTTGAATGCGTCCCACGAGGCTATCTGATCTTCATGGTTGTCAAACCATACCTTGGCGGTGTCACGTAGGTAGAAAACCACATTGGCCAATTTTAGGGTGTTGTCCCAGGCGTTGTGAGTGCTGACGCGCTCGAAGTTGCGCAGCCAGTCATCCACGTCATCGCTTCCGAAGCCGCCGAAGGTGGGAGGGTCTCGCTGTCGGTAGGGGACAGAGCCAGCACGGAGATTTTGAGTGCCTGACGCCTCACCTCGAGACATTGTTGGGGCAAGCTGCTTCAAACTTCGGAGAAGCGTTGTGGTTAGTGAGCGAAGAGGCGCAGGGGACGCACCTCCACCAAAATGTTACGGTGTTGCCGTTGAAGGAGTAGTCCAGCCGCCACAATAAAAGGAGTGAGAGATGGAGGAAGAAGCAACGTTCCTCCCTGTTGCCTACGGAAGGGAGGAAACCGCACCCGTTCCTCCATTTCACCGATCTAGATGCAGCGCAACCCGGTGGCGCTTGAAAAAGGGACGAAAATTCCTCCCCCATATTTGCGCCGGCAGCGGGCCGTCGAACCGCCTGCTGACATACCAATGGCGGCGATTCGGCAACTTTGAGCGCTTGGCGCCACGTCACCTAAAGCAATCCCACTACTGCCCATGCGCGATGCCAGGAGAGAAAAAGCAGGCGCTGCGGGGCTATCGCGGAGGCGCACTCAGTTGAACAAAAACAAAAACAACAAAAAAGCGAGGCGCGTAGCACGGCGTGTGTCTCGCGAGAATCACGCCGTATCTGCCCGGCTTCGAGATTGCGCTTATTCACTGTGGATGAAACCTTGCAGCTGCGATAAGTACAGGTGGGCGACTGGTCACTGGCATGTGCGCGCACGACCGCTTTCGTCGCGTTACTGCTGCTACATGACAAGTAGACATAGTGACCTCTGGAGCGTATATAACTCTTTCTAAGCTTTGGGATCATTTCAACGCGCTCACTACCACTGGCAAACAAAGCTATGTCCTATCTCATCTTCAACCAGCTCGCCCGCCCTGTTTGCTTTAAATTTAGTAAAAAGTATAGGCGCGCAAAAAAATAATCGACCATAATCGTGGATGTTTTTTTTTTTTAATTTATCACGTAGTTGCCAAAGATCACCGCTCTATTCGAGTCGACACGTCCCTATCCGATTTCCTAGCCCCGTCACCTCCCCGAGAAAACATATGCTCTTGAAATAAAGCGTACAAAAACCATTACAGCAAGGTAATCCGTGCGGCGTTTATTTCAGTTCTGTATAAAACAGATCAGCATATCCAGTCGATAGGAACGAGCACTGCGCGTTGCGGCGCGACGACTGCGTCCGACACGCTGGCGTCCGTCAGCATCGGGATCACAACCGCCTGCGAAAGCACGCGGTTTATTTGTTTTTGTTTTTTTTCAAAAATCATTGTCCCGCACAAGCGCTGACTACCGGGAAATGACGATTCGGCGAAGGAACGAAGCAACGGATACGGGAAACAAGGCCGTCAACTCATTCGTCTCGGGAAGAGTCCACTCTGGAAGAAAGGGTAGTACAGACGTTCTATTCTGGTTGCTGGGCGAAGAGGGGAGGGAGGCCGGATCCGCGGTCTTGAAGGAACGGATGATTCACCACAGCGGGACGGTTCGCCGCCGCTTTAGTTTGCCCGGCATCTCCTGCCACTGTGTGCTACATATCTAAAGCACTGCAAACAAGAAAAAAAATATTAAAGTGAACGAGGTAGCTCCGTCGCACTTTTTTATTTTCTTTTATGCGGCCAACTTAGTCCTTATAACGCGGTTTCTCTCGTGTCGCAAAAAAACGAGCGCGGCCGACAGTAGTGAGTGAAGATGCGCACAACTGGTAGTGACAGTGAAGATGGCAACAAGCCGACCCGGCAGCATCAACAACGTGGACACATCAAGTCTACTCTGTCAGGAAATGTACTGGACGTACTTTTAAGAGAGCTGATGATGAACATAGAAAAGCTTACACGATAATAAATTAATGTTCTATTTAAATAGCGATATGAATAGACGTTTACTAACAATTTGCTCTACGCTTTTATTTTAGCTTTAGTGTCCGAAGTAGTTTGCATTGCGTTAGCTCGTCGTAACGCTATATTCTTGCAACGGGTCGCAAGCGTTCTCTAAAACATGCAAGAAACACGGCTCCGCTACGGTATATAGCGGAGGCCATTACCCATAACGGATGGCTTATAGAGTTGCGGAAGTGACTGGACGATCTAATAATTCTTTCAGCACGGGCTGTTGTGACTTTCTGACTTCGGCAGCGTTGTGTTTTTCAAGCGGTTGCATTATATCACCAGGAGACAGTTTCATTTGGGCTGTCTCGCTTTGATGCTCAAAGTCATGGTCCCTGGGTCCTTATGAGCTCCCGGCACTTACTTTTTATAGGAAAAACGATCCAGGTTAGAAAATTAAAACAATATTAGATTTCTGTGATACGGGTTACAAAGCATGACCCAGAGATATGTCCTGGCTGTTGCAACGAGGTTCTTGTTAAAACCAGTAATATTTTTTGTTTGAAAACTTCATTGAAATACTTTGTGCAACATGTTAAAATTAATTATTCTCCCAACTAAAACTTAAAATAGACTACACTGGCACCGAGCACTCCAATCAAAAAATAGCTTTGGTGGCAAATTTCAGCACCATTGTACTGCATTTCAACACTGCATTGCCAACATGATTCTTCGAACTTATTAAAAAAAGATAAATCATTCAATTTTAGTTAATTAGGCCTAATGATCTACATTTCATTTGATCAGGTGCTTGAATTAAGCAGATGGGGGCTATTCCAAGAGACAATTGAAATGATGTATAAAGTACGAGTAATATCTCGCTCCGTCTCTCCGTGTTTTATGCGACAAAATGGCAGTCACCGACCAAGTCGGATTCAAAAATAAGACCGCCATATATAGAGAGAGAGTGCGAACTTAGCCTACGTGGAGAGGGGTGGAGGTTCGGTGTCGCTGCGTTGTTGCTGTTGTGGGGTGTCTCTGGTTGTGTTTCGTGTATTAATGTGTGTTCACTGTTGTATATGTGTTTACATGTAGCATTCAAAGAGTGGGGGACATTGGCAAAGAAATTGGCTCTTCACCAACTTTTTTTTCTGTTTTTGAGCGCCGTCTAGTGGAAGCTATATGAATTACACGAGGGGAGAAAGTTTCCTCCATTGGGCGAAGAAGGCAGGCGATTTTCCTTCCTTTTAGGGGAGGAACGTTTTCTCCACGAGCAAAAGTAGGTGGCAATTTTCCTCCCTTGTTAGGCGAGTTCCTCCTTTAAAGGAGGAACTCGCGTGTATCATATATTGCTCTACAAAACGGGAGGAAATTTCCTCCACAAAACGGGAGGAAATTTCTCCTTTGTAGAGCAATATATGATACACGCGAGTTCCTCCTTTAAAGGAGGAAGTACTACTCCTTTTTTTTTTAGAGTGTAGGAGTCGTTCTCTAGCGGTCGGCTTTTATTTGGAACTGCCGGGCTCAGCTCCGAGCTGTCGCGCGCCCTCACGCTATTTTTCTGGCGCCCTCTTTTTTCTTCTTCTAAGTAACAATATATATATATATATATATATATATATATATATATATATGAGGCAAGTAGTTGGAACAATGGACCGGGAAAATGTATATAGTCAGAGATCCGTACTTGCGGAGTTGCTATGCTAAGAGTTTATTGTATGTATTACGACAGTTTCGCCGAGAGGCTCGGCTTCGTCGGGAGATGGAGATGGAGTCAGGAGATCTCCTGACGAAGCCGAGCCTCTCGGCGAAACTGTCGTAATACATACCCTTTAATAAACCTCTAATTATGACCATACATTTACATAATATATATACACTTAATATATATATATATATATATATATATATATATATATATATATATATATATATATATATATATATATATATATATATATATATAGATATATGAGAGAGAGAGAGAGAGATGTATATACATGGTGATATTTTTAATTGAAACATAATTAAGAAAATCAGAGAAAACTGCTAGCTCACAGCCGTCTTCACTATGTGATTCCCGAGTTAGGCGGACATTGGGTGAAATAATAATCGTCATGGTAAGTCGGCTAATTAACTAAAATCAAAACACGATCTTAAATTAAATAATATTTACAAAAACATTTGCAAATATTTTTATTTGTGTTGGCTTCTAACATCAATGGCCCTCGATTCTGCAAGTTCTACATGACGTGTAAATCAATAAACTGAAATGTTTTAAGGAACCTTTCAATTATTAGTTTTACAGATCATATTGAAATCGCGGTTTTGACAAAAGCTACAATTAGAAGCCAGAGCAATTAAAATAGTTTGCAAAAATGTAATGATTTTCTAAAGAATATGTGTTAAATTATCACTTTTTTTGGCCACGTCTAAAAAGCTGCGCAAAATGCGCGCCGCAAGCCCTGTCCCCAATGAACTTTGGAGAGTGACGTAGTCGTTTGAGTCACGTCATCAATTGTGTCGTTTGTGTACCAACAGGACAGGCGCCGTGCCGAGACAGTAACAACAGGATTGACAGGACTGTGTCACGGTTTTAAGTGTCATTTTGGGCAGGGTTTGGGGTCCACTTTTTGCTCGCAATACTTAAATCGGTCGAAAAAAACGGAATTATTTATCGATTCATATCGTAAAAACCATACCATTTTCGCAAATGCTTTAAATTGGTCTGACATCTATTTGTAATTACCGAAAATACTGCAATTCAAAATTTACCCATAAAAAGATTTGTTAGAAAGTTAATTATTAGATTTTATGTAATTATTCAGCTTACCGTTACGATGATCGCCTCGTCTAATGTCGGTCCAGCCTGATAAATACATCTTGAACACGGCCCTAATCCAACTCTCACCAGTTTTTTTTTATATATCTTCGTATTAATATTAAACACCCTGTACATAAAGGCGTTTCGAATGCTTGCTTGGAGTTTTAATAAATCTAAAATTACGATATATTTTAGGGTTTAGTTTTCCTGGTAGCTTAGAGCGCGCAGATTGCGGCCTCGCTATGAAACAAAGATTTCAAAATCCGCATTTGCAGCAAAAGCGCGAAAAGACCAGGGCCTTGAGAAGAACGTACATTTCACGGGTTTTTCCCTTTGGGTTTTGCATTGTTTTATAGTACTAGTTCTCGTAAAAATAAAATATATATATATATATATATATATATATATATATATATATAATGAGAAACAGTACGAGTTATAAGCTCCATTGTTTGTACTTCTGTGTGCCTTCTATTTGTTTTTCCCTGTCCTTTTGCGCTGTTACTGCTAGTATATATCACTAATTCGCCCAAGCTTCTGTTTTAACAAGCTTCAAATCCACTTTTTGACTGCTGCAATTTTTGCCTGAATATAGTAAGCTTCGGCCGATTCGATAGGTTCAACCCTGCTCTAAGAGCACTCATTTGTTGCTTCAATTGCTCCTAAGGAACAAGTCTCTTATAGCGTGATGATATTTTTTCAGAGTAGAAATACCTAAAGATAGTAGTATCTTTCAATAGCTTCTCCATTTCCGAGTTGCTTTTTACGAAGCTAATAATTGTACTTCCGCTTTCAAGGATGTCCATCGAGCTCTGTTGGTCAACAACTTACCGATCCTACATCAGTTTTCGAATTTGATGCGTCGTTGGGCTGGCCAACATGTTTTTCGTCTTTCGCTGTCGCTCCGAGAATGACAATACAAAGGAATATTCCGTCTAGAGTCCCTTCTGACATCTTGAAACAAGCGTTCGTGAGATCTCGAACTTCTAGATGGCCCATTGTGTTTTTGCTAGGGTTTCAACACGCTACCTGTGAAGCCTTGTTAGTTCCGTGACACACACTCCAAACACCTGGCGCTCTTTTTTAATTCTGAAGCATTGAAGAATTTTGAAGCAGTCCAATAACAAGAATTCTGGTTTTTCTGACGTATCTTTTTATTGCTTTTTATGTCGTAAAACATGTGTTGTCATAGTTCTTATATTTTTATATCGAAAAACAAAATAAGAGCGCAACCGTTTTTTGTTTGGAAGAATGGTTGGAAGGAAAACAAGGAAACGGGAAAAGCCAGGATTTTTCGCGGAAAGATCCTTTATATACGCTTGTTTATTTTATTGTTATGTACACTGTTGTGTGCCAACGGTAGAACGCGGAATTTTTAGGTTCTTTCGCTGTCAATTTGTTTCTAAACTTTTAATGATACATTCGCGTGGCAGTAAGCACAAAGTATTTTGTTTAAGTTATTTCAGCGTTCAAATATTTACTGTTTAGCGCGCAATCTTTGGAGTGTGGCACGGCATACGCTCGTTTGAAAAACAAACAACACAGGCACGTTTGTTTGCTTTCCAATAAAAACAAATAATAGCATTAACACATAGGCGGCGCTGGAGTATCGTTACGCCATTTGAATGCTATTGTTATGTATTTCTTTTGAGCATAAGCTCACGACGTTCCCCAACGTAGTTTTTTACAATCAAGGTTTTTAATCATTGCAACATGACAATTTACTTTAGCAAATATTGTTTTTATGACATGATTACATCAATCCGTGAAAAAAAATGTAGTAAAATTGAAGAAGACAGAAATAGATGTCGAATATATATTTCATTTTTTTAGACAGAGTGAGGAATGTGTAAGAATAGTTTGACTTCTTCAATACATTGTGATTTGCAGGATCCGGAGCATGCTGTATACCAGTATAAGTTTTTAACCAGTACATGTATTATTTTCTCTTGATATAAAAAAGCTCAGTGTTTTTGACATGATTACAATATTTACTTTTTACTGTCCTTGTAAAAGATGTTATATGCATAATAAATTCCTTGGTCTTATAAACGCCTATGATAAAATAGGATTGTTTATGAACATACATGAACCATATAAGAAGTTTTAAGAAACTGGTAATAAGATTCTTTCTTTCTTTACCTTCTTGGATTGGTGCCATGATGTAGGGCGGGTTGGATCATGGTAAACGAAAATAAACAGTGCGCAAAAATAGACGAGGACGGAGGGAAGATGCGAACGACACAAGCGCTGGACTCACAACTAAACATTTATTGAAAAAACACCAACGAAGTAAACCGCACTTTCTCTTCAGCACGTGTCAAGCGATAGTGCGGTTTACTTCGCTGGTATTTTTTTCAATAAATGTTTAGTTGTGAGTCCAGCGCTTGTGTCGCTCACATCTTCCCGTCGTCCCTACCTATTTTTGCGCGCTGTTTATTTTCGTTTACATTCTTATATAATCTTATATTGTAATTATGTGTTCTTATACGGTTCTTATTTGCTATTATATGACCTTATATCTGCATATGTGTTTATTGAACCAAAACTTTCTTAAACATCAAAGATTTTTCACTAGGGTGACACTTCCATCGACACGTGTTTTAGTGAAAGATAAAAGTAAATAGATTACTGAGGTAATATAGGAAGAATTCATCTACTCTATGTGGGATCCAGTCTTTCAGATGTCATTCAAACATGTGAATATACGTGTATATGTATTTATATATTCAAACGCCTCCTTACAAATTCCTTATTTCCTATTAATGTTGGTACAGGATGTGGTTTATAAATAGTTGTAGAAAACGTTTCTTAATTTTTGTGATTTAGGTGTAAGAAATGTAATGTAATGTGCCTTTGATGATCAATATTAAAAAAAAAACGTCAAAGCTGCACAGTTTTGGATTAAAACGTTTGCCACTTACATCCAGACCCAGGTTTAAGTCATTATATAGTGAATTTTCCTCCGGACACTGGGACTGAGGATTCAGATGCGTTTGTGAAGGACAATAAAATACGTAATGCTAGTTTTCTGAAAAACTAAATGGAGCAAAAAAATATACATATATAATACTTGAAAAGTAGACAGACGCAGAGACAACCTGAATGGTCGTAAACAATGTTAGTACCTCAGTGTACGAAGCAAGCGATCGACTCTGTCCATCCCTTGAAGTCCACTAAGTCTTACAGTTTGGCACTAACGTGGTGCTGTCGTTTTAAATGCGGTTGAAGCAACTTAGCTAGAAAGTTAATCAGGGAAATGTCGCACATGAATGCTCGGTTAAATACGAGGGTTATTTCATGCGTCCATATGAAGGCACTCGAACCCCTTGAGTTGCATGGATAGGTACATCATTCAAGCTGTAAGTTTAGCCCATCCAGACAGACTTCTGTCGATGCTTTCGTTTAAAACTCTAAGATGCGTTAACTGTCGTTTTCAGGAACATCAGCTACAGACTTTTACAGGTTTCTTATGATTTTTATCGCATTACTGTTGTATATGCCCACATTTGTATTGATTGTTCTACTCGATTCCACCAGTCCAGATATTTGGGTCAGCACAACACCATTAGTGGCGTGTGAAAGAGTTATCTAGTGAGCCGTCGTTGAGGAGATAACTGAGCATGTTTTTGGGCCGTGGATTTTTTCGAACAAGGAAGAGCTCGAATTCATGAGCTAGTAAGTATAGCGCAACCTGCGACTGGGGAAGCCTGGCAGAATGGTCCCTGACGTCATCAAAGATGTTGAAGAG
>JAZHYW010025050.1:0-114394 GCA_037355805.1 Ixodes ricinus | reverse complement strand
GGCAGATCCTCAGATAGGAGAAACAGGAAAAACCGGCGATCGCTTGTTCGCAGCAATTATGTCGAACGCTCGGAGCCTGCAAACCAACTTCCTCCTCCAATAAAAAAAAAAAAAAAAAAACAAACGTGAATTTTAAAATAAAGAGAGGAAAACGCTGCTTTTTTTAGTGATCAGCTATTTTTGCATCACGTATTAACGACGTGCGCGAACAAAAGCACGGCTGTGGTTGGCCTTCCGCAATGACACTCACAAACAGTTTTTTTTATTCATTTTTTATTATGACACCTACCTTCAGCTTTCATCGACGGAGCCAAAAGTAAAGTCAGGCTGTCAACATTGATGGTATTGGTTTAAAAACGCGATCAAGCCAAGCCGTGCTTTTTACGCACATGATACACCATCAAGCACGTTGCTCGCAACTGGAAATCCTAGTAGTGACGTCACGGGTAGGAACAATTAGAGCACGCCATCAGAAACATCTCATCGCTAATGCTCGCCGTATTGTGGCTCGTAGTCGCTCTTAAACGTGAGGTGTGTAGGTGGGTCAGTTGATACGGTGAAAGAAGGGTGGACAGGGGGAACGATTTGGGGGAACTAATGTCCCTGGATCCTTGGAAAGTAGTGCCATCGCCTTCTATGACTGCTTGTGTCTGCCTTCTCGGACACAAGCAGTTACTAACACACAGACGAGCGAAACATCGCAAGGCGATTGGCCTGATCGGTTTGTTGCCATGGAAATACCGCCACTTCGGTCCATTCAAACCTTCGAAAGGGTCGGTTTGAACCAGTCGCGCCAAGATCGTTATGGAGCATCATCGTACCGAAAGCGTTCCTCGCCAACTAAAGCGTATTTGGCACTATGAATGCGATCCGCTTATTAATCACGGTTATATTCACAGATCTCTTACAATGGTATACTGTTGTTCTTGCGTATTTCGAGATATGGAAATCCATGGATACAGTGACTTTAGGAGGAGGGGCGAGGCGGACGATCGCCTCCTAGAATTTTCAGACATTTCTACACTCCGTTTCGGCATAACTTAGCAAACAGCGGACGCTGCGGTCCCCTCGAGCCAATCAGAAAGACGGAACACAGCACGTGAGAGCTCTCCACAGGAGAGATGCACTCGCGATGGTGACGTGCGGGGATGCTTTGATCCGACGCGCTGCATCGCTGGGGCCGTAGCTATTGCTGTTTGCCATCGAAAATGAGAAAAACTTGGAAAGAGCGCTAAATAAACCAAGGACAAGAACGAGAGGTGTATCTGTTCTCGTCACCACAACAAAGTGACTAGAGAAATTGACGAGGCGTTTTTCATGGCTACCTACGGAGCGAACACGTGTGTTAGTGCCCCGCATGTGGCTTTGGCGAATGACGAAGTGTCTTTTATAAAGAAATTCGGCAAATTTGTTTAAGTGTTTGAGCGTGCCTCAAGAGGGTTGATTATGTTTCATCTATCTCACTTTTCTTTTTTGTCTTCCTTTCTGTTCCTTGCTAGGAATAAACTTCAGTTGCCAGTCAGCATTGTGTTCGTTCACTTCTCGTTCTTGTCCTTCGTTTATTTTGCGCTGTTTTCAAGCTTTCATAATGCGCCTACTAGCCCAACTTCATGCCTTGTTGTGGAAAAGAAAAGGTACCCCCCTTTTTTTTTCTCGACCTTTTCCGGTTTCATTTTTAGCGTTCGCGTTTCATGTGTTTGGCGCGTGATTTGCTCGCTTTTCGAAGCGACGAACATCCGCGTGCTGGGCTGAGGACTTGGTAAATATTGGAATTGCTATTGGAGCTGCTACCGTTCGTACAGGGTGTGGCCGTAAGGACTAACACACTTGGAAATGGCACGCCTCGCAATTTTTTTATTCCAAACGTACATACCTGAAATTGGCCACGCGAACGTAGTTTCTCAAGAAGTTTTACGCCAATTTTTATCGGGGCTCAAGTCAAAGGTGGTAAACTATAACAAGTACAACATAAAGAGCAAGAACGGCAGCCGTGCACCGTCGTCTGCACACTGCATGGTTTCTCTGCTCTCTCCTAGGTGAACATTGCTCATATACTATTTCGTTAAAAGTATTAATTATCGCGATTATCTTGCTCATCGCGACTACCTGCTATTAGTTTTTAGCGTTTTTTTTTGCGTTCAGCAAGCCACCGGAGAGCGAGCTCATAAACCAGTGTGCAGACGACAAACAGGCTGGTATATGACATAGGAAATACACGGCCTCAGATTTTGCTTTATTTTAGAGCGCAGCTCTTAAGCGCCCGTTTCCGGCTAGAGCGGCGTCGCCGTTGGCGTAACCGCGCGTTGCATTATGAGACGTTTTCCATAATGACGTCACACGTGACGTCCCGAGGGAGGAGAATTTTTTCCGCTAAATTTAGCGGAAAAAAATTCCCCGTTAAATTTAGCGAAAAATTTCCCGCTAAATTCAGGAGAAAAAAATTGCCCGCTAAATTTAGCGTGAAAAATTCCCCGCTAGATTTAGCAAAAAGCTATCACCGCTAAATTTAGCGAAAACATTTCCCCGCTAAATTTAGCGGAAAAAATTTCTCGCTAAAACTTAACGGAGAAATTTCCCCGCCAAATTTAGAGAGAAGTGTAGCGAACATTTCCCGCTAAATGAGAGGGGAGCAGGAAAGGAGGGGCATACCTCCTCTCATACCCTCCCCTTCTCCTCAAGAGCTGCGCTCTAATTCGTCATTACAGGGAGTTGTAAACGTCTTTTTTTTAAATATTCAACTACCTCAAAATATAACTCTAAAAAAAAGGCTAGACAAAAATTTTGGCGAAGCTACGTTCGCCTTCCAAATTTCAGGTATGTACGTTTGGAATTCGAATTTTGCAAGATGTGCCGAATTTGTTAGTACTTACGGCCTCACCCTGTACATAATTCTAAAGAACGCAAGGGTCTATACCCTATCTCACCTTCAGGTGTACCGCAGGGAAAGGCTACAAGCGCGAGCTCCTTGCTCTGGGGCAGATCTCGGCGGCACACGCTCTCGTGCACTAAGGGCAGCTGCCAACGCTATGAGCTCGCGCTTCTAGCGTTCGCTGCGGTAGTGCATAAGGTGAAACGCAGTATAGTCGGCGACGGTTAAAGGGACACTGAACCCCAAATTTTTTAATACCTAATTAGGACAGGCATGTCTCAAAACTAATGTTCGTCGAAAGAAAAATAATTTTTGCCCAATATTTATGTTATAATGCGAATTTTTCGATGTGCGGGCGAAACCGAAATTGTACCCCTATGGGATGATGATGATAGCTTTTGTACCCCTCAAGTGAGCCGTCCGAGTTAGCTGGCCAATCCCCCTTTTTCGGAAAGCACACTCCCGGGGTACAAAAGCTATCATCATCATCCCACTGGCCCCAGAGGGGTACAATTTCGGTTTCGCCCGCAAATCGAAAAATTCGCATTGTAGGATAAATAATGGGCAAAAAGTTTTTTTCTTTCGATGAACATTAGTTTTGAGACATGCCTGTCCTAATTAGGTACCAAAAAAATATTTTTTTTTTAGGTTCAGTGTCCCTTTAAGAGTGAAGTGGAAGCTCCTCCCACCTTTTTCTACTTTAGCAGAGCGAACGCTGGAGCAAAGTCCCTAGTAGAGCCACTAAATGAGGAGTATCGGCACTCCGTTCCCCGACATTATTGTGGGCGCCGCCATTTTGGTGCTTGTGCAGAGCAGACGGAACTGCCGATCGTCATGATTCAAAAGTGCGACTTCCTCAGCATTAGATTCGGTGTTAGCAAGCTAACGTAATATTGCATTTATCTGTTGCGAACTGTTTAAACATTTATGGAGGACGGAATAGAGTTTCCTGTGATTTCAGGAGTGTCGTTACTCTGAAGCGTAGTTTATTTAGTGGCACTAGCCCCTAGATGTGATTCACGCTTACAAGTGGCGCCAACCATTGTTGTGGAAACGCGCAAGACAGGTGGCACGAGCGGGTGCTCCGCTGCCATTCGCTTCCAAGTGCCGCTCATTTCAGTGCTGCGCCGCCATTTGCTTTCAAGGGCTGCCCGAGACACGGGCCTCGTGCACCTGGCGCCTTTGACTCTACTTGCAAGACAAATGGAAACACACCGAGGGCTTCACGCTGGAGAGGCGGCCTCCTCTGGCGGCCGAAATGTAAAGGGAAGGGGATTAAACACACGCCTCGGATGCGCGAAGCGCTCGTGCAGCCGGATGCCACTAGCTTGGGAGAGCTGAAGTATGAGAGGCACAGGAGGCGTTCCAGGCACGTCGGCCTCGACGTCGCTGCTTTGAAGCGTTCATTTCCAGCGCGAGTGCTCGTTCTGCGGAGAAGGGCAGGACGAACTGCTTCGAAGCAGCGACCTCGAGCTCTCGTGGCATTGGCCGCAGTCTCTGCTTAAAGGGCAACTCCGCTTCATTCTTGATATTCCAGAAAACTATGCAGCCCTCTTGAGTATCATATTCGCGACTCCAGCGACCTATAGGGGACGCCACTATCGGGCAAATATGGCGGTCGAATCCAGGTCGTGCCGTGCCATGTGCCA
Organism: Ixodes ricinus; assembly: GCA_037355805.1. Classification (NCBI taxonomy): domain Eukaryota; kingdom Metazoa; phylum Arthropoda; class Arachnida; order Ixodida; family Ixodidae; genus Ixodes; species Ixodes ricinus. Next base: position 109,876 of record JAZHYW010025050.1, on the reverse strand, counting down.
GCTCAACGCACAACGCTGGGGCATCAGCGAGCGGGAATTGCACTCCAAATGGTTCGCCCCGCTTTTTATTCTCCACGTTTCGAACCTGCGGCGATGTGTTGGGGTAAGCGAGCTTCCAGAGGCTTGACTTTCTTCGAGGAAACGAGGAAAGGACTGCCCACTGTCCTTCCACTGTGCTGATGAACGTTGAGAAACGCAGAATGTCTGGCTCACGCGGTTCCATAGGTCGCGTGCAGAGCAACCTGGGTCACAAGGCGGTACTACGGTTACGACACAGACACCGGTAGAACTGCTCTGTCGCGCAATCCACCGACAACATGCAAACACGGAAGCCAGAAGAGACGAGCAGAAATCGCGAAAGGACCTGGTCCGGCCAGTTCAGTGTTTTCCCGCTAGGTGTCGTTCGTTTTGCTGGAGTGCGCAGATAGGAGGACCCCATGTCAAATATTACGATCTAATACCGTCTATATATTAATAAACTGGCCAGCAAACTTTCAAACGAGCCATGTCGCCGAAATCCGCTAACTCTAGCGTGCGACGGGAGGCGCAATCATCAGCGCAGTCAAGGCGGCGGAGTTGGAGCGGCCAACGTTGAGCCACTACGTCAGAGGCATGTCTGCGTCATTCTCACGTTTTGTTTGTTTTTACTTCTCAGAGCGAAATTGAACGATGACGTCATGAGTTTCTCTTCCCGGTGTTGGCTGAACAGCGTCCACGATCCCCGTAACGCGGATGCGCTGCCCTGCGCGTTTATCGGTTTTGTGTCCGGTTTCTCCGCTCCCCCTCTCCTCTTTCTTCTTCTCCCTTCCCCTCTCCCCCGGGCCATCACCGTCCACGCCATGCGAAGCGACCTGCCCGCGTCGCGTGTCCTGTACCTCGCCCCCACGAACGTCACAAGACCACGTGGTTCGACGTGACGTGGCCATGACTTTGGATTTGGATTTGGATTTGGGGCTAACCCCTTTGTATCGGGGGATCCCAGCAGCGCTGGATCTAGCCTGGCTAGCAGCTACACTAGCCAATTTCGTAGTTTTGTTCCCTTGCCCTCCTCCACCAGCACTCCAGTCTCCTCTTCGTCACCTCCACTGGCTGCGAACTATCGGCGGCGCACTGTTCGTTTACGCCCCGGAAGCCCAGCGCCACCGCCATGTCTGGTTCGTACGTCACGTCCGGCTTTATGCCCGTGCATTCCAGTATGACGTGTTCCGCCGTCTCGTCTGCTCCCAGCGCGCACATGGCGCACTTCACTTCCATGTCCATGTACTTCGCGCGGAAAACGCGGGTCCGCAGCATGCCGCCTCGGGCGTCCGAAAGCAGCGCACTGCCCTTGCTGTTGTCCATGAAAGGTATTCGCTTCACCTCCTGTTTCTCTCTGGCATACAGGGCCAGCGCTGGTTTCCGACGTGCCGCTTCCGCCCACCGCCGCGTCTCGCTTTCGATCACCCTCGTGCGGATGCTCTGCTGCAGTTCCGGCTGCTCCGCGGCTGGGTAGAGGAGTGGGCCGCTGACCTCGTACCGCTGTGCCAGCTGGCGCGTCCGTCGCACCCACCGGGTTGGGACGGACCGAAGATGCACATACTTGAAAACTTGTCTGGCCCAGCGCTCTTCGCTCATCCGGCTGAGGCGTCGCTCGAAGTCCAGCTTGGCTCGGGCCTCCCTGGCCTCAAAACCGGACCAGCCCATGTCTCCTTGGACGGCCTCGTTCGGTGCTGTTCGGCTTGCTCCTAGTGCCGACCTTCCCACCTCCCTCTGACGGACCTCGAGGTATTGCCTGGTACCTGATGACAGGCACAACACTGAGTTGCCGAAAGTGAGCCCCGGCACCGCCACCATCTTCCAGACCCCTCTGGTTACCTCGTATCGGTTATATCCCCAGAGGGCCTTGGCCGTTGCTATGCCCTTGTTCCTCCTGCTCTTCGCCTTGACCTTCGTCTCGTGCTCTAGGAGGTAGTGGTGTCCCTTCTGTAGGTTTACACCCAGATATTTGTAGTGGTCCACCCAAGGTACAGGGTTGGCCTGAATGGACAGGCTGGCAGTCCCATTTTCCTCTGCTGCCCCAAAGGCCATCAGCCCAGATTTGTGCGAACTGAAGCTAAGCCCCAGGGCCTCTCCCATTGCACCACACTCGTTCATGAGTCCCTGCAGGCCCTGCAGTGAGTCCGCCATCAGCACCATATCGTCGGCGTAGATGAGTCCCGGGAGTTTTCCTCCCTTCCTTTCCCCACCTTCCAAATATTCCAGTGAGAAACCCTCCCCACTCTCCTGTAGCCGCCTTTCGATTCCTGCTATGTACAGCATAAACAGCAGCGGCGACAGCGGGCAGCCCTGTCTCAAGCCTTTGGAGCAGGTCACTGGATGTGTTGTCTCCTGCTGCCACTGTGCCACCACCGCCGTCCCTCTGTACACTTCTCGCAAGAGGTCTATCCACTCACTGCAGAGTCCCCGCTCTGCCAGCTGCGTCCACAGTTTTCGATGTTCGACCGTGTCGTAAGCCTTGCTGACATCGAGAAAACAGAGGTAAAGGGGGCGGTTCTCCTTCTGGGCGATCTCGATGGCCTGCGTCATCACGAATAAATTGTCCTCAAGGCGTCTCCCCCACCGGAAACCATTCTGTAGCTCCCCCAGGACTCCTTCTGCCTCTACCCATGTCTGCAGTCGGTCTCGTATTATCTGTGTGAACACGCGGTAGAGTACCGATGTGATGGCTATGGGGCGGTAGTTGCCGAGCGTTGACTTTTGCCCTTTTCCCTTGTAGATGAGTCTGAGTCTTGAGGTTCGCCACTCCACCGGCACCCGTCCCTCCTCCAGGATCTGGTTGAGGATCTCGCGCAGCAGTGCTCTCGTCTCTGGCCCCAGCTCCTTCACCAGCCTCATTGGGATTCCGTCCATTCCAGTGGCTGTGGTTCCTCCTATCCTCTTGACTGCTCTCTTTAACTCCCTCTCCGTGATTTCCTCTCTGCTCGGTTGCTCCTGCAGTTCGTCCTCCGTCTCCCCCTCCTCACTGTCCATTTGTCGGCTGTCCCCTGTGAACATGTTTCCAATCCACCTCTCAATGTACCGGTTGGTCTCTCCAGGGTCCAGTTCCTTTCCCGTCGCATCGTCTTTGATTACAGCATCCTCCCTGGGTCGACCTGTTTGGCCCTGTACATGTCGCCAGAACTTCAGTGGGGCCTCACGTCCTGCCTCTCTCAGTTCTTCCATAAATCTCTTATCTACCCTGGCCATTTTGCTTTGGATCAACACTGTCACCTCTATTTTCCTGCTCTGGTACTCCCTCCACTCTCTTGAATCTTTCTGTAGGGGGGCTTTCTTCTCCTCCTTTCGTTTTCTGATGGTCCCACGCAGAGTCCTGTTAGCCAGTTGCCTTCTTGTAATGGCCTCCCTCACCTCCACGAACGAAGAGCAATGTTGCCTGACGCAACCGAAGTTTCGGTATCTGCTGATGTTTAAATTAAGATTACACAAAAATATTCCACATTTAGCGAATCAGAAGACGTAGAGCTGTTTAGTAGTGCTTTGTGAATGGAATCACATGTAAGCCTACATTTTCGGAATTGAGCGGAGTTGCCCTTTAAATGTGTATCCACACGACGGACCAAATTGCTGCTTTGGTCCGCGGGGCCATGCATCACGTGATCTTACGTCACCGGTTTTCGAGGTCCGCCGGCGGTCCGCGGCCCGCGCTTCTGAGAAATGCCAAGCGACTTTTCTCGCCCCGGACCTTGGCGGCGGACCCCGGCGTTTTTAGTATATTTGAAGCGCTAAGTCTGGCAACAAGCTGTCTTTTGTTGTTTCGGTTGGAACCCAAATCCAAAGTCGTTTTTGTAACAGGCTTGAGCTGAGCTAGTTGGTTCATACTCATGAATTAAGGCCAGCTGAACTAGGAGAAAACATACACGCAAAGAAAAGACCATTCACACCGCCAGCGGTGTGAATGGTCTTGTTATGCTTTTCTCTATGAGTTCAGCTGGGCCTATAGTTCAAAAGTCATTTTCTTTTGGCGCCGACTGTTGACAGACGACAGAAAGACAACAGCCTTTTGTTTTGCGACGAAAAGTTGACTATGCAGACCAAGATCTTTCCTGCACATCCAGGGCTTCATCCAGCATGCCCTTTTCGGTTCGCCAAGTCCTCCTCGTCCTCAATAGTCAACGCCAGAGCCACCGCGGCCAAACGTCTCTTTCGTTCAACCTCCATCTGGCTCCTTACAAATAGTCTCGAAGCAGCTCGCTGCATGCGTTTGGCGGAGCTGTGAGGTCGAGGGTTAGACCGACCCGTTCGCTCTGTCGTATGCTCTTTTGGTCCGCCGTGTGGATGCTCATTGCAGCCGGGCGGCCCGCGGACCGCGCATCACGTGATCAATCGGTTCCGCGGCCCGGTCCGTCGTGTGGATACACCTTTAAAAGGATGCTGAAGCGAAAATTGAATATCGCGAAATAAGGCCGCAGAAGCGTTGAACGGGACGCTAGGAACCCCAAGACATCCCTCATACATCGGCACCTCAAACGCATGACCGTATTTTTGGAAAAGGGCGCGATCAAGCGACGAATGTGACGTCACGATTCTTCTGGAAGAGTTGAGGTGGGGGAAAGCGGCCTCCTCGCTTCGGTACGGTACACCTGCTCGAGGGAATGAGAATCGTGACGTAACACGCCTCGTCGGCCCTGTTCAATGGCGCACCTTTTTTTTTCTCCAAAAATACGGCCATCCGTTAGAGATATCGCTGTATGAGTGATGTTTTTGGGGTTTTGCAGCGTCCCGCCTATATCGCTCCATGCCTTGTTTTGTGAGCTCCAAATTTAGGTTCAGCATCTCTTTAAAGGGATACTGAACCAAAGAGTTTAGTGTTCATAATAAGTGGCGCACGTTCTTTCCACGGGCCAGCAGCCGCCGATTGTGCGCGAGCACACAACGAAAGCGGCGTCAAAGGCCTCTATTATTCGCGCTTGAGGGCATGGGCTTCGGACCAAAGAGAAAAATAAAGACAGGCTTTTCATCTCTACAAGTGAAAGCTACGTGTTCGTTAGACCAATTTATCGCTTACTTTTTACACCAGACACCGCTGTGTAGCAGACGAAAAAACTTGTCTTTATTCTCCTTCGGCCCGAAGCCCATACGAGTTCACTGTCATCTTAACCGCGAATGGAGGTTTTTTTTGTGACGTCGTTTTTGTGCGTTTGTGCTCGCGCACCTCATACTGCTGCCCGTGCAAGGGCTGTTTGCGCACACTTTACTGTGAACAATTAAATTCCCCTTGGTTCAGTATCCCTTTATAGGGATGATCAAATGCATAGCTTGTGCTTTTAGGTTTGGCTGCAGGTGCTCCGGCCGTTTTTTGAGCTACCTAAACAAATTGCATTTTCTGACTACCGGGCTTCAGTCGTCACGGTATGCTATTTATTTTCTCCAAACACAAAATAGCAATTGAGAAGACCGTAAATAGAGTTGATGCCAAAACCAGCATTCAAATTTTCGCGCGCTCTTCAGTGGTGTGACGTCACACATGGTGCAGACTTTCAGGTCGTGCATGTAGTCTTAAACAGAGTACGTCAAGTGTTTTTTGCGTGCTTCTCAGTGAATCAGTTACCAACAGGGCCGTACCCAGAAAAAATTTCGGGGGGGGGTTTTCGGGGACAACGGCGGCCATTTTGAAAATGTCTATTGTCTTATTTTCGCCTATGAATGATGTGCATCAGTGGCATATAATGGAGAGTCATAGCAAACCGGAGAACCTGGTCCCGGTTTGGTACCCGGTAGCCGACCGGCGCCACTGCGCGTGCGCAGAGGTGGAGATTCAAAATCGGCTGGCTGCAGATGCACCGACCATGTACCACGCACTATACTATAAAATATTTTTCCGGGGGGTCAGAACCCCCTAACCCCCACTGGTTACGGCCCTGGTTACCAAACATTCTTTTCCCACCATCAAACGTCTTGTAATGAGTTGGGAACATGGCTTACTGCTTGCCCATACCACATATGTCGTCACACTTCAATGTTGCCAGTAGGGACTCCCACTTTAAGAAACACGATGAAAGCGAAATTCAAAAATTCAATAACTTCGCGAATTTTTTTTCCTTTCACACAATACTTGGGGAACTCGTAGAGCCATGTCTATCGGTGTGTTGAGCCAATTTTGAAGCAAATCAACGACCATGAAAAAATCGCCGGAGCACCCCTTTAAAGGGACTATGAAATCAAATTTTGACTGGGATAAATGATTTTAGATTGGGATTTTACTAATCGCATATCGTTTAGTGAGCCAGAAGAGGGTTGAAAGTCAAAAGCCTGCTTTCCGGTAGGAAAGTTTAAGAAATACAGCGGACTATTTCTTAGCTCCGGTCTTTCCTTCCTAAGCCTTTTCACCGTGATGCATCCTTGGTGCCCAAGCACGTCAGCCGAACCCAGCTCACGCATTGATGGGCACGAGCAATGCGTCACTCCGATGTATGCGCTCGTCAACAATCAATCCGTCAACGAATATATGGATTCACATTCGTGGCCAATGAGTGCCGTGAAGGCAATTATCATCGCTTGCGAATGACAAATTCCATGGCGTGCTTAAAAAGCAGGATGCAGGCCTGAAGTCATCGCACCCGCCAACGTTATGCATCCGCTGCCCAAGCACGCCATGACCACGAGAGTCTCATTTCGCTTTTGAGCTGAGGATAAATGATAAGAAGTTAGAAAAAAACAAAAAACATTTCATGGTTTCTTCAAGGGTTACCTTCACGGTTGGTTGCTCGCAAGCTTCCATTCGTCCAGAGCTAACACCCCTTTATCACTTGCACAGCTGGAGGCCTACCTACGGTATTGCGGCTTATCATTAATATTATTATAATGAAATTCAATGCAAAGGTCGCTAGCGAGCTGGACAAGAATGACGCAAATAATCCCTGGAAAAGGGGAACAAAGGACAAACACAGATCTCCAAACACAGCTAGGTGACTGGTGCGCGACCGAAAAATCCGCCTGGTCCGGGTATCAAACCCGGGACCTCTCCATTTTCGGTGGAGCGCTCTAACAACTGAGCTAACCAGGGGTTAGACATCAGCAGAGCAGACAGGTTTTCGTTTGCACCTTTTGCATTTAATTGCATTATAATCATAACCAGGGCCGTACCCAGAAAAAAATTTCGGGGGTTTTCGGGGACAACGGCGGCCATTTTGAAAATGTCTATTGTCTTATTTTCGCCTATGAATGATGTGCATCAGTGGCATATAATGGAGAAGTCGCACTAAACCAGGAGAACCGGTCCCGGTTTGGTACCGGTAACCGACCAGCGCCACTGCGCGGTGCGCAGAGGTGGAGTAAAATCGGCTGGCTGCAAATGCACCGACCATGTACCACGCACTATACTATAAAATATTTTTCGGGGGGGGTCAGAACCCCCTAACCCCCCCCCCCTGGATTCTGGGCCCTGATCATAACCTTAAAATGCAAAGCCTTTCACCCTTCTTGGTGTCAGACTGGTGTGCAGCTGATAAAACCTGTCTGCTCTGCTGACGTGCTAACCCCTGGTTAGCTCAGTTGGTAGAGCGCTCCACTGGAAATGGAGAGGTCCAGGGTTCGATACCCGGACCAGGCGGTTTTTCGGTCGCGCACCAGTCACCTAGCTATGTTTGGAGATTTGTGTTTGTCCTTTGTCCCTCTAGTTCCCCTTCTCCAGGGATTATTTTCGTCATCATTAATACTTGCGTACTAGCCGCAGTCCTACGTCGAAAACTTCACTTCAGGGTAGTGTTCACATCAGTACTCACCAGGATCCCCTTTTTTTTTTTTATTTATCCTGATGCGTCGCATGCCCGACTCTGCCCCGGAGGAGTGTTTTCCCCTAAACACGGAGGATGTGCTGCAGAAACAGATGCCTTGAAGACGCGATAAATTGTGATGTTCACTCTGCAGGTGTCGCCTCTCCTCAGCACACCAGTGCGCAGTGAAGAAGCGCTCAACAAAGAGCCTACTGAAATACAGCAGTAAAAACGAGAAATATTGTGAAGCGACAACTTATTGTTAATGAAGATTGAATCGAAAAGTATGTCATTCAAAGCGACTATCGAATTATTTTCTGAAAATTTCTACGATCCTACTTACTGTGACAAATCGGCAGTGTAGCGGGGCTTGGGGTAGTATGGTAGTTTTGTAATTTGAACTAACTGTTGGTGCAAATTCTTCATTTTTGGTGAAATGTCTGCTGCGTAAGTACTTTGGTGCAAATGGTGCAGCTATTGGATACTGCCATTTATGATTGCATGGACTGCAGACAACCTGTCGTTGACAACTAGTACTATGTGTGGTCGGAGCTGAGCTGCTTCATGTATCATATAGAAATTTCCATGTAAATAAATGTGACAAACATATTTAAAATGCAAATATCCCAAACCCAAAGACGTGGTTTCACAGTAAAACATCTCGGAAACCTTGGTACTCACAAATGTTGTTAAGATTTTTAGGTGTTCTGAAACATTTCACTAATTCATGTACTGTGAAATGTCCATAGATTCAGGTAAAACTTAAGAGACACAGTAGCAATGTCCACGACAGCCTCAGTAATCAAATCACTATTGATGAAAGCTACACCATCTGAAAACTGGCAAAACAACAGCATAATTTTTAGTCTTGTGCAGTATATTGTATTTTCTGAAAATAACATAAAAAATAATAGAAAGAGCTATATGTACGAACCTTGTGCTACAGAAAAAAGCTTCATCATGACTTAGAAGCACCTAGAGCTCTCAAACAGTTGTAACATATTTGCCGACGTCGTTGTACATTCACGCAATATGAACGGACTAAATTGAGCAACTTTTCGATTAAAATGAATGGCATCGGGATTAAATTTATGACGACCTGGACTAAATTTGTTGGCACATAGATCAAGTGGATCGCAACTTGGGTTAAATTAGTTTACAGATGGATTATGGTAATGGACACTCCGACTAAAAAATATGGCACTTGGATTATTACAAACGGGACAACCAGTAGTAGTGAAACACATCATAAAGATGTATAAAATTAATTTTACAGTATGATCCTTATCAACAAGGTTTTTTTCTTAAAAATTATGTTGCACAAAGAGTAACAGTGGTTTGATGGGCAATGCCGAGGTTTCAGAGAAGCGGTCTCGTGGACGTAACGGCGTATATGTCGTCTCCACACTGACGTTACCGTCCTTCACGAGATACTGGCACACCCCGAACAACGGTTGCATCTTGTACTTTTTCCTCCCAAACTTCGACCTGTCAACCCGGTATCTGGGAGAGGGAAACAAGAAAAATCCGTGTCTACAAATGAATATGACACAGCAAACAGATAAGCTTGGCACATGCAGAAAGCTTTACAAGCAAAGGCTATCACCAAGTCAAACTGAGAAGGCTTTATTGCACTCACTGGGATCCCTCCCAGCTCTGCATTGGAATGGGTTACTATTGGCTTTACGGGTTTTAGAACATGACAGTAACTGCAAAAGTTCTGTTTTTGCAGATATACCATACAGATGCCTACTTTTGCAGATAATAAAGCTGATGCTCCATGAGCACCAGATATGCAATGCAATTCCTTTACACTTTTGTTCGTTGGACATTAAAAAACCCAACACGTTTCTAGTGAAAAAAAAAAAAAATAGTGAATTTTCTAAGGTGGTTTTATTTTTCAGCAAATCCTAAATATCTGTCACACTTTCAAATTAAAATAAATCAGAACTGATTTTTCTCTTTGTCCTTATTTGTATTAAGCAAGATTGGAGGGAATCGGTCAGCTCAATCAAAGTCAGTGCGATTTGAGAATTTGAAGAAAACTGATTAGCTAATATACCCCAAAAGAGTGACCAGCCAAGAACACATACAAATATATGGTTTCTACAAACTTCTTCAGGTTCTGTGGAACAAGCAAGCTAAAATAAAGGAATAATTTTTGCTTTGTGCAGAATGTTTCCTCAGAAACACAAGTCCCAAGTTTACATCTGCTGAATGTTCCAGCACATTTTCTGTAATCACCAGAACAGACAGCAATTGTTACAATGACACCCATACTTACGTCCGGAGTGTTTTCAGTGGTTCCATTGCCTTGGTTCCGGTGTTCGGGTCAACTGTAGTGAGAACGCACCTATCATAAAAAGATAACAGAGTTAGAGAGTAAGTGCAATTGAAAAGACAATTAGGACAACTGTGCAGTGAAGACGACCAAAATGTGCGCCCATTTAGGCCTGCAAGGGCACAAAATAAGTTGTCAAACAGCTCAAATAGTATGCTATCACCAACTCTTTCACTTAGTATCCAGAGTATCATGTCATAAGGAGCAAGGAAACCCTGATAAATGCGGCTCTTACCCTTTTGACTGAAGAAGCTGATAAACGAAGGTTGCTTAACCTCGTCTCTTGTTTACATCGAACGCAAAGACCAACTTGGAGACTTACAGATGACCACAATAAGACCTAAGCTTGAAACCTCTTGGCTTTTATCAAATCCAAGAAGAATTACGACATGAAAATTAACTGACACTGCTGTTCAGGACAGTGGCAATCCTAAGGGGGCGAAGGCAGGACCGCCCCCCCTCCCAAATCGATCGCTTTTTATATATTTTTTTATTTTACAGCCAATATTTTTTTATTTTACAGCCTATATTGCGAGCAAAGGTTTACATGTTGTGCATTTCCGACTTGCAAACAGTGGGACTAACAAAAAAAAAAAAACCTTTATTCACAAAAAAGTGTGATGTCTCTTTTTTTGTTATTTAAGCAGCAATTTCGCCTCCCTAAAACCAATGTCTGAACACTGCCACTGGTTCAGGACCAATTTCAGTCTGAAACACCTTTTTATAGATCCCACATAATAGACAATTTAGGAACAGTTCTCCACTGCACGACACAGTTAGTGTGAATAGGAGACATGACATCGGAATCGGTGCTTTATCACCTTTTATTCAAGCAAAGATTTATTCATGTGTACCAAAGCTTATCGGTTCAGCTAGTTCCCTGAACAAGCACTTTATACTACACTAATAGTTTAGATGACAATCTTTCAATTTAAAAGGAAAAGCAGGGAAAACCAGTAATCAATTGTTTGCGCTGACACTACTGCACCCTGTACCTGCGGCAAACAATAAATGGCGTAAATCTAATGCATAAATCTAACGCTACCTTGAGTACATTCAAGGTAAGGCTGACCTTCCTGGATGCAAAACTTTTTTATCTTGTGCTCCTGTTCTTGGGCCAGAAGATTACATACTCCACTGATGCTGAAGTGCAATGCAACATTTGACATTTCGGCCAATCAGACCTCCATGATCAGAGCCAAAGTAAGTTTGTCTTTATGCTCTTTCCAGGAGTTTAGGAGTTCCATGGTTGTCACTTGCCTGCTGCAACGCTCGACAAATGCTATTTCCGCATCTCCCAGTCTGGCACGAATCCAATGGTCCTACAAAAATCAATTCATCAATCAATCGATTGAGTTATTGCTAGAACTGTGGGTCATAATAATGCCCCACAGTGGTGGTGATTACTAGACGAGTTCTTTCAACAATGGAAAGCTTGGCGGCTTGCAGTCTTCATTTCCTTCCTTCATCAACCATGAGCAGACGCCGCCAACAGCACATGCTCGGCAGCAATAGTAGACACAACCTTGGTTCGGCGAATAAATCCCCTAATGCCGGCTAACGTAGCAGCACCCGTTGTCGGTCAAAAATGCAAGGCACCGTGCACAGAACGGTGGCGGAAACGATTTGTATTCAACAATATTTCTTAACTTACTGTTCCCTAGATAAAAACAAAACAAAAAACTTCTCAATGTTGCTAGTGGCTTCAATCATACTAGCATTATGATCAACAGAGCTACAGACATGGAAGCCCGAGCTGGCGGCAGCTAGGGGTCGACGCATATCCTGCGTTTTCATGCAGCAGGAGAACCCTAGGAAAGAACCCTTGTTTGCAATGCCCAGACAGGACAGGTAGGACACAACTAACCTGAGCACATAACTGCAGGTTTGTAGTAGTTATATCTGGGAGCATGGCTGTGATGATCTTAACAGAACCCATGTCGACCGGTTTATGTAAACAGCATTTGTTCGTAGTCGTTGACCCGATCGAAAACAGCCCGCTTGTGGCAATTCTCATAAAATTTGGTGCTTGGAGTTACATATTAGTCTCTTACCATTAATCTGACACATTGCAGGAAGGTTATTGTCAGCACTTTGTCCCCATATGCACAAACACGTTACGGCACCCAGTGAGTACGCAATGCATATTGCGCAACAAATAATTTTTTTTTTCTACGAGCCTCTGTAAATATTACGTTTTGGTGCTGCTGATATTTTGGGACCAGGTTTTCCAGGTATCTTGTAGGCCCATAACATGCATCTACCTGGCCACCGAGGAAAGAAAAATGGCTCCACGAACATTGTGTCAGTTTCAATCACAACCGACTGTGTCCCCTAAGCGTGCAAGTCGTTACAAAGTCCTGAAAACACATTTACCGACCAAAACTCGCTCCAAAAGATAGCTACGAGACAAGGTAGGGCCCAATGTATACAAACCTCCGCATAAGCGTCACAGCCCTCGATGAGGAAACTGGGGCGAAAGGTGCGCTCGGTGATCTCGACGCGTTGCCCTCCGGCAGCTTCGAATTGAAGTCTTTTCAGGGACGCCACTGAGAGCATGTGGATGGTCGACGTGTCGTGGAAAGCCACCTTGGGGGAAGGAACAATGTGGCATACGGTTGCAGGCACTGCATTGCGAGAGGTACAGTGGGCACTGGGCAGGTTTTTTTAGTAAACATTGATAAGCTGCCACACACCCCTGGTAAATTACAGCTGCTTGGTCGGGAGTCCTTTGGACAAGCACCGAACAAATAAAAAACAAGCGGTTGCAAAACCAAAAGAACCATGAGCTATTCCACTCTGTGAAAGTGGATGACCAGCGAAGCTGTTTAGCACACGACACAGACGTGACACAAAATTTTGAATACCGTATTTACTCGAGTAATAGCCGCACTATTTATGAACAAGGCCCTTGCGTCGACTTTGCCGCAGAACACATATACAGCCAATCATCGCGTTGCGGATAAACGGCATAGCGAATAACAAGATCGAGAAAATGATTCTCTATACAAATGCAATCTTCACAGATAGTACCTTCGCGCGAAGACGTCGTCTCTGTTCTGTAAACTGCTGGAATCATGCTGTCAATCGCGTTGATAGGTAAGCCGCATGCTCCGCGAAAAAGCGAATTCTCAGGTTTTCTTCAAAAACATTGCGGCTATTACTCGAGTAAATACGGTAAAGGTACGAACGCATTTATTGTCTTGATCGGCAGTCATCGTGACAAAAGGTACGCACACACATTTATTGTTGTCTTGATTGGTGGTCATTATTTCGCGTGAACTATCGCCGTCCCAAGGAGCCGGAGGAAACTAGGCATGCGTGACGGGACCATTACCCCGGGGAGCGGAAGGAAAGGAAACTAGGCACGCAGCTGCTTGGAACGACGACAAAGAGAGGGCGGTGCGAGCATAGACATGGCCGACGTGGGTCGCACAGTGGCTAATCTTCGAGAAACCTTTATAATCTACCTGAGAATCTACTGATCTTCAAACAGGTGCCTATTAATAACTACTCTACAAATTAGACCTATTGCTAAATTACCCAAGCATCAAGCAGAAAGCAGAGAGTGGTGTTCCACGTGCTGGCGTCTGCAGCAGTGCCTGTTCTAAAGTAAAAGCATAAAACAAACGGCATCTTGCAGGCACGTACGTCGACGCTTTATTTTGGTCATTTACTTCGAATCTTTTATATGGGAAAGGTGTGTGCGTGCAGCGCCGGCGTCTCCAGCAGTAACTGTTCTAAAGTAAAAGCCTAAAACAAATGGCATCTTGCACGCACGATTGTCAATGCTTTATTTTGGTTATTTACTTTGTATCTTTTATATGGGGGAAGGCGGGCGCGCGCCGTGGTGCAAGCGTAGAGTTTTTGTTGACGCAGATAAAAAGTCTACGGAACCCTAGCCATAAACGGCTTCGCTGTAAAAGGGGAGCATGAGGGCTAAGGTGCCACATCAACAGCACTAACCACCCCCCACTGCACAAAGGACAGTTCGCCAAGGCCTATTACTGCAACATCCTGCGTCACTCTAACATGTGCTGTGGAGAAGGCCACAAGCAGTAGTGTTTTGTTTTAGGATGAACTTTGGCTTCATTTGCAGTGCCAGAACTTACCAAAACTGTGAGCTTTTTCTTCGAACCTTCCCTACGTAACATGCTATGTGCGGAATAGAGTATACCAACACACTTCGAGTACATAGCAGCAGTGGTCCGTTCTTTCCTTACCTGCAATGATTTACTGTGCCCGGGGGCGGATGAAGGGGTTTCGAGAGGGCGGGTCAGCATGTCGGATGTTTAGGAAAACACCCCACCCCTTTCGCCACCCTAAACTTTTACATATGCTGAATTCAAACACGAGGGGGGCAGGACAACCGGACACCCTGCTGAATCTGCCACCGACTGTGCCGGATGCGACCCCGTGCAGGGGTTTTTACACTCCCAGCCAGCACTCCATTGAGCCAATTTATTTGTATCAGTGGCCACTGTAGATTAAATGAATGCCCAATGTAATGCTCCCATTGAGCTCACATATATCCACATTTGGGCCAATAGGGAAAACAATGAGGAAGAAGGGACACCAGGATATTATTTACAGCCCCTCACCCAAGGCTTACGAGGTCAAGCCAAATTACATTAACCCAGAAATGTACTCCTTTTACCATAGGCGTAGACTTCGGGGGGGGGGCATTGGGGCTCGTGCCCCCCCCTGGTGAGATCCCAGGGGGCGTCGCACTTGCTATCTGTACTCGGTATTTATATATCGATTCATATTTAAATTTGAGGTTTCTACTATTTCAATTAAAGCAGACGTGGCAGCGCAGGTCTGAGCCGCTAACCGCGCAGTTTGTTTAAATGTTCCCGGCGCCCCCAAGCTGCGACAACTCGAGTTCAGCGCAAATTCACATGCCGTAATTCGTGCCATCCTGGCTTCGTTCAATCCTCAATTTCACTAGCGATCCTCAATTTCACTAGCGATCCCCAATTTCGCTAGCGATCGAAACGCCGAGTTCGGTTTGGGAGCGACGACTGCCCCAGAAGCGCGCTTAAAATTACCCACAAAAAGATGCCAGGAAAGCAGGATGCACTTTTCCCCATGCCTGGCATACCGATTAGGATAGTGCACGCTTTCCTCCATGGACGAAGACAATGAGCCGAGCGCGCCGAATACGGCAGCCGTGCCGGCAGAAGCAGCTGCGATCGGTGTGACTCGGTGAGCAGGGTAACAGTCCAGTAATGGCGGTCGGTCATTCGGGCGGGTTCAGATTCTCCCAAATGCCCGGATGAGGGTAGGCGGCGCTACACTCGTTAAAATGGCGCCGGCCAGGAAGCCCAGCTTGGAACGGTGTATACACCGTTCCAATGTAGGTCGATGCAGAAAGGGAGAAACACTCTCGAACCAGAGCGCTGCGCCAACGCTCCGCTTGACCCTTTCCCTCGAAAGCTCGTGTGCTTCACGGAGTGGACTGTTAGAAAGCACGTGCGCAGTGTACGGAGGCATGTTGTTTCGACAATGTTAGACGCCGCTTTGATATTATAGCGTGTTTTCGCGCGTGACATGGCCTATGCAAGAAAAGAATCGATCGGGCAGCACTGTGCTGTGATTAGTTGTACAAATAATAAGAAAAAACGTGAAATAAACGCCGATTCAGTGCGCGAGACCCACGCTGTCAAACAGGATGAATGTGGGTGCGGACCGAAAGGTAAGCGGAGGGCGGCTTAGACATTGAAAAAAAAGAAAAAACAGTTCCGTGACTCCTGGTCCACTGATTTAATAACTCTATTTTTCTTCAGGTGGTAATTGGCAGGCGACGCCTGGTGCGGAACGAAAATGCGCTGCCAAAATTGAAGCGTCGGGTATGCGTAATTTGATCGTTTTTGAGGGCTTTTGAAATTGTCAATTTACCATGAATACGTTAGTGCGAATGGCCGAACGCTTCAATTACTTGCAGAAAATGGAAAACAACAGCAACACCCGCGATGTCCACGCAGCATCGACATCTTTTGGCAGCAAGCTGTCTTTAACTGGTCAACTCAAAACTGAAAAGAAAAGAAGAAAGGTTGGCATGGCTGCCAACCTTTATTTTTCTTGCTGGGAAAGTTTGGAAATGGAAGGAAGACGGAAAGGGTGGGGGGGGGGGGTAGTTTTGGTCTGACGCCGCTGTGCACAGCAAGACTGGGCACAGAGCTCAGACTTTGGCTTAGCTTTGTGGTAGACTCTCCAACGAATATATATACTATATATATATATATATATATATATATATATATATATATATATATATATATATATATATATACATAACACAGCCTCGTGTAGTACACGCCGCGACACAGTTTGTGCACAAATAATTTTCACGCGAGGCGATTACAGAGAGGCACATCAATGTGCCAATATTGTGACAGTGGATTCTAAATCAGAAAAACAAAATAAACAGATCCGTCGCACTTGCTATCTGTACTCGGTATTTATATATCGATTCATATTTAAATTTGAGGTTTCTACTATTTCAATTAAAGCAGACGTGGCAGCGCACGTCTGAGCCGCTAACCGCGCAGTTTGTTCAAATGTTCCCGGCGCCCCCAAGCTGCGACAACTCGAGTTCAGCGCAAATTCACATGCCGTAATTCGTGCCATCCTGGCTTCGTTCAATCCTCAATTTCACTAGCGATCCTCACTAGCGATCCCCAATTTCGCTAGCGATCGAAACGCCGAGTTCGGTTTGGGAGCGACGACTGCCCCAGAAGCGCGCTAAAAATTACCCACAAAAAATGCCAGGAAAGCAGGATGCACTTTTCCCCATGCCTGGCATACCGATTAGGATAGTGCACGCTTTCCTCCATGGACGAAGACAATGAGCCGAGCGCGCCGAATACGGCAGCCGTGCCGGCAGAAGCAGCTGCGATCGGTGTGACTCGGTGAGCAGGGTAACAGTCCAGTAATGGCGGTCGGTCATTCGGGCGGGTTCAGATTCTCCCAAATGCCCGGATGAGGGTAGGCGGCGCTACACTCGTTAAAATGGCGGCGGCCAGAAGCTCAGCTTGGAACGGTGTATAAAAAAAATCCCATTTTTTTTTTTTTTTTGTTCTCGCGTCGCGTTCTTTTTACACCCTTCTTTTAGCCAGAATACATTCCATTAGAGGTATTTGCCTTGGTTTTGAGTTTTAAGCCTCTAAACATGCTAAAAAGAGAGCAAATGCCGATGGTGGGTTTTGACGATTTTCACGTGTGGCGTTTTTGAGTCACTCTCAATCTCTAAGTATTCAAAAGAGAACTTCTATATTTTAATGCGAATAGCATTCTTTGGATACTTCACGCACTTTTCGTCTATGTATCTATCTATCTATCTATCTATCTATCTGGCTATCTAACCTCTTACGCCGCGGGTCGATAAATAAATAAAAAGACCGGCGCCGGCTGGGATTCGAACCGTTGACCCTTTGATCAGCAGGCAGACGCGCTAACCACAGAGCTATGAAGGCAGTCATTCAACGCACTCTAAACGGTTGTTTATATCTTTACCATAGGACGCGCTTTACAGCGCTGTCACAGCTAGCCGGTGCGCGCGCGTTCCATGCACGAGGGCTCATTCCGCTCTCGTGAGGCTGGAGCACGGCCGCTAGCTCACCCTCTCCTGCGCTCGGGAGAGGGTGATGTAGCGGCCGTGCTCAGCCTCACGAGAGCGGAATGAGCCCTCGTGCATGGAACGCGCGCGCACCGGTAGCTGTGACAGCGCTGTAAAGCGCGTCCTATGGTAAAGATATAAACAACCGTTTAGAGTACCGTTGGTTGAGACTAGCTGAGACGCCAGAAAGTCTGGTCGGTACCATTTTGAGTGTTTGTGCGTATGGCGCGTGCTTTGCTCGCCTTCCTAAGTGACACAAACGCACGTGCTGGGCTGCGGAGATCGTGCGCAGGGCTGTGAAAGTGTCAACAAATTTAGAATCGCCTCAAGAGTGGGCTGGCGTATCTAGAGTGTGCCGGCCACCTGACGAACGCGCATAACTCCGCACCGTTTGATGCTATTCGCATTAACGTAGATAATCATTCCCAAAGGATGGGTTCTGCTGACTTTTTTTCTTGTGATATATATGCAAGTCGGTAAAACGACATTCCAACTACTATTTATTATTCGTCGATCCAATCTTTGTAAAAATCCCCAAACATGCTTCTGCGAACAACATGACCTAAACTGCGGATTTTTTTTTTAGTTGACTATGTTTAGTTTTGTTTTTAAAATAATACTACGTGTAGAACCTTTCATTGCCTTCCACATTATGTAAAGTTCATGTCTTAATCACGTACGAGTACTGAGAAATAAATTATGAAACAGAGAAGGTTTTCACTTTTCGTTCAATTTCAGCACAATGTATAAAAAAAAACATTTTAAATTTTATTTTGCTTGCTGTCTTTTTTACATTGTTATTTTATCAAAAATAAATTCCATTAGAGGTATATGCACTGGTTTTGAGTTTTAAGCCTCTAAATATGCTAAAAAAATGATTCGGTTCTGTTATGAACATGAATTTCGCATTAAAATATAAACTTTTGCATTTAAAAATCTAGGTTTTTAATAGAAAGTGTATTTTACTTTAATGTTTTACAATATTATACTTTGATATTTTTAATATAGAATAGATCAGCAGTTCTCAAATGGGGGTCCGCGGACCCTTTGGGGTCCGCGAATGCATTCTAGGGGTCCGCGAAGCCCTTCCTCATCTGTCAAGTCCGGCAATAAAAGTTGTATTTTTCGGATTCAGAAGGAATATTCCAATTTTCGGGTGAGTTTTCTCATGTGCATGTCATTGAGAAACGTCTATTTCACATTATCCCTTAGCTATATTCATTTATTAAATAAATATCAAAATTAATCTATACCTTTCTTTTACCCTCACCATGAACGGGGTCCTCCATCATATCCGCTGTTCCACAAGGGGTCCGCGAACCATCAATGGTTGAGAACCACTGGTATAGACCATGTAGCGCATAGGGTTTAGGCTTGAGGCCCCTGTAATCATGGCACCGGCGGAAATTGTCTGAAAACCTGCTTCGCCAGTTGCGATTTTATAGTGTTTAGACGTTAGAATTGCAAACTTGTTATTATACGCCTAACGACATTCATGTCTTTTATATGAGAATTTATTCAACGTCCCTTAGATTATTATAATAAAGAATAAAATATACAACTAGAACCCATAAACCCACCATCACATTTGCTCTTTTTTAGCATATTTAGGGGCTTAAAACTCAAAACTAATGCAGATACCTCTAACAGAATGTATGCTGGCTAAAAAAAAATGTAAAAAAAAGGCAACGAAAAAATTATTTTAAAAGATTTTTCTTTTTTTTACAGCGTGCTGAAATTGAACAAAAAGTGAAAACCTTCTATGTTTAATCATTTATTTCTCAGTACTCGTACGTGATTAAGACACGAACTTTACATAATGTGGAAGGCAATGAAAGGTTCTACACGTAGTATTATTTTAAAAACAAAACTAAACATAGTCAACTAAAAAAAAAATCCGCAGTTTAGGTCACAGTTGTTTGCGGAGGCATGTTTGGGGATTTTTAGAAGATTGGATCGACGAATAATCAATAGTAGTTGGAATGTCATTTTACCGACTTGCATATATATCACAATAAAAAAATATCAAAGCTTTCTTTTGAATGCTTTGAGATTGAGAGTGGTTCAAAAACGCCACACACGAAAATCGACAAATCCCACCATCGGCATTTACTCTTTTTTAGCATATTTAGAGGCTTAAAACTCAAAACCAAGGCAAATACCTCTAACGGAATGTATTGTGGCTAAAAGAAGGGTGTTAAGAGAACGCGACGCGAGAGAAAGAAAAAAATTAAGAATGGTTTTTTTTTATACAGCGCGCTGAAATTGATCGAAAAGTGAAAACCCTCTCTGTTTCGTAATTTATTTCTCAGTCCTCGTACATGATAAAAACACAAACTTTGCATAATTTGGAAGGCAATGAAAGGTTATACACGTGGCAGTATTTTAAAAGCGATACTAAACATAGTCGACTCAAAATAAAATACGCAATTTAGGTCATAATTGTTCGCAGAGGCATGTTTGTGGATTTTTATAAAAAGTTGTAGCGACGAATAATAAATAGTAGGTATAATGCCGTCTTACCTACTTGCATATACATCACACTAAAGAAATATAGACACTGTCTTTTGAATACTTTCAGATTGAGAGTGATTCAAAAACGCCACACACGATAATTGTCAAAACCTCGTCGTTCTTTCCCGCTTCTTTGAGATTTTTTTTCTCAGGAACTAATCATGTCAGGACAATAAAATAAAAGCACTGTTCTTCTTGGAACATGCTCCACGAAATATAAAAATATTGAAGCAAGATAAAAAATACGACTGCCACCGTTGCCATGAAGCCAAATGATATACTCATATATATATATATATATATATATATATATATATATATATATATCCATCCGTAACGACAACAGCGACCCTTCTGTTTGCTTGCCTCTTTTGCCAGCATTTCTACAACAATATAGATATATAGATATATATACCGTAAAATTCCGAGCAAGCGCCCCCGGCACGCCAGTCAAAATTACTTGCAAAGTGGGGGGGGGGGGGGGGGCGCTATCCGGAACAGCACCAAAATTCAAGATGGCAACAACAAAATAATTTTGCCAGAAAAAAAAAAAGCGCAGTGCACACAGAGTTCATATTTATTTATCTCTGAGAACATAGACTTTATTAGGCCAAAGATTTGTCACTGCTATGTTAATCACTTTCAAAACCACCAAAAGACTCCTCAGAGTCGGCCGGAAGAAAAAATTCGCAGCATTCCGCGATGTTTCCCAACTGCATCCCGTTGAATACTTTGACAGCCTCTTCAGAAAGAAGCCGGTTGCTAATGGCTCATTCTGCACTTCTTTCGCGCTCCAGGTAATAAAGAGCGCGTCTTCCATGTGTTCACTGAACACCGGCGCGCCGTTACTTAGCTTTCGTCGAACTTTGGCTTTCCCGTAGTTCGACAGTAGCAAATTGCCAAAATTCTTATCACATTCCCGTATCCAGTCGAGCTTGATGTGTCGAGACGTCTGGTGTACGTCTTTCCCGTTTTCACAATGCCATTCGACGACCTCGATTTTTTCGCCACTGTGTAAGAATGCATAGCCGACCTGACACCCCCGAAACAAAGCGACAATGGCGCGTAGTGACCAGGCTGATCGGGCCGGGCTGCAAAGAAGGATTGGATTGGATTGAATTCTTGGACTGAACTTCGCAGGCCAGTGTTGCCTGGGCACGGTCAGCGCGGTGCGTGGTACGGGTGCGGAACGGGGAGAGGGCGCTTTCCCGGAACGGCGCGGAAATGTGAAATTAGCGATAAAGTTGTGGGGGGGGGGGGGCTCTTGCTCGGGATTTAACGGTGTGTGTATATATATACATACAGTAAAATTCTGAGCAAGAGCCCCCCCCCCCCCCCCCCCTTCACTGCTAATTTCACATTTCCGCGCCGTTCCGGGAAAGTGCCCTCCTCCCCGCTCCGCAGCCTTATCACGCACCGCGCCCAGGCAACACTGGCCTGTCAAGTCCTGTCCAAGAATCCAATCCAATCCAATCCTACTTTGCAGCCCGATCAGCCCGGTCGCCACACTGGCCACACGCCACTGTCGCTTTGTTTTAGCGGTGTCAGGCGGACTATGCGTTCCTATGCAGTGGCAAAGAAACTCGAGGTCGTCCAATGGGATCGTGAAAACGGGAAAAACATACACCAGACCTCTCGAAACTTCAAGCTCGACCGGAAACGGATATGGGAATGGGACAAGAATTTTGACAATTTGCTACAGCAAAACTATGGGAAAGCCAAACTTCGATGGAAACTAAGTAACGGCGCGCCGGTGTTCAGTGAATATGTGGACGACGTGCTTTTTGAATACCTGGAGAGCGGAAAAAGTGCGGGACGAACTGTTAGCAACCGGCTTCTTTCTGAAAAGGCTGTCAAAATAGCCATCGTGGCAGCACGTGCTTGATTTCGTAATCGAGGCATGGGCCGCTGAACCCGAGACAGGTGGCACGCTCCTTCAAGGGGTGCGGCTTTACCAACGCACTTGATGGCTCGGAGGATGGCGACCTGCATGGCGCACTGGCAGATGTTAGAGCCGTGGTGCCAGACGACCGGGACGGATCTTAAAGCGGAATGCTGCAAACTTTTTCTGACCGACTCGGAGGAGTCTTTTGATGGTTTTGAGAGTGATTAACATAGCAGTGACAAATCTTTGGCCTAATAAAGTCCATGTTCCCAGAGATAAATAAAATATGAAATCCATATGCACTGCGCTTTTTTTTTCTCGCAAGAAACTTTTGTTGTTGTTATCTTGAATTTTGAGTGCTGTTCCGGGATAGTGCCCCTCCATCCCACTTTGCCAGTAATTTTGACTTGCACGTGGGGGGCCCTTGCTCAGAATTTTTTTGGTATGTGTATGTGTATGCAGGGCGTATTTTTAGAAGCTCTGCAGATTCGTATCGAAGGGTTTGCAAGGGCTGCACCGGTGTGGTCTGTGCGGGAGAGTTGTGCAACTGGGAGGGACATGGTGTCGGGGGCTGGTCGTCGGGACGGGTCAAGTAATTAACTAGGATATATTGATTGGCTTTTTTAAGGGTGAAATGGATGTGTGGTTCCAATGGGAGGCTTGCTGGACTTCAACGGGGACTGCTGAATTGGCGATTTGTAGAAGTATGTCGAGCGCGTAGGGAAAGCGCTAGAATTGCCACTTGGGCAGCAGGCACGGAACTGGCGGTCAGAAAACGGGATGACAAGAGACTGAAGAACCGCGCAGGCACATCATCACCAGGATCGTGACGAGCAACAGCGTGACACTTTTGCGTCGTCGTTGTCTGGTGAAAGCCGAGGGACCACTTCAGAAGACGCGCCAAATGCACCAATCGGGGACGCGCTCCCGGCACCAAAGCATAACGTGGGCTATCGCTCCGAGGCTGCCGGGAAGTTCCTTTCCCATTCTTCCTACCGCCTTCACCCTCCTTTGTTTTTAGTTTTGAACTTTTGCATAAGAATTTGTTTGTTTGGCGTAGTAAAGGTATCCCCAAGCCGGCACCCAAGAACGTTTGGCTTTATGAAACGTGAGTTGATTACCGGGATGGTGCCGTTCTTGCCACGGACAATGTTCTGGTCGTCTTGCAGGATCCGTACGAGACGGACGTCCTCTCTTTTCAGGTACCGATTGAACCATGCTGAAGCCTGCGGCGACACTTCGACCGCCCTATAGTCGTTGCCCCACACCCTGTTGGCAAATGAGACAGTGAAAGTATGCCCGCAACACAATGCAAAGAGGTCCAAGCATCGCGGGATATCAAACTGGGTTTCTGAGAGCCCAGATGCTCCATGAAATACTCCTGAGGGTTCCTCAGGCTCTATTGTCCCCACCCCTAAATAAAGAGTCTTTCGAGTTGAAGCACAACTATTTTAGCTTATCTGTGCACCACATTCATGCCCACCATACAACCAAATGTTCCCTTAGTACACTATGTTCACTTTTAAACTTACAGGGCGACAAGCGTGAACTAGCACCTGCTCCATGCTTCGATAAATGCTGTCCTATACCCCGTTCACCCTTAAGCTTACAAAACAGCGAAGGTTAAGGCACACGAATACGGCTTCAGACGTGCTTTCGAGGAATGAGAGCTCGTGCTGCAAAGACATGGCCCAAAGGGAGGAGAGCAGGCTAACTTGGGCTCATAGCCTTTGCAGCCTTTCGGCTTAAAAGTGAACAGAGCCTGTGGAAGAGCTCGTTCCGAAAAAGTGTGTTTCAAAGTAATGATCCGGTGTCAGTAGCCTTCACTGCCCTCTCAGCTTAAACAGCTTAAAGGAACCATGAACCGATTTTGAAATATAATTTGATGCACTGCACATAGTAAAATGTGTGAAAAGAAAACCAAAACACAAAAATAAAGAGCCAAAAAGAAAATTTTGGCTATAGAACTACAGTAGAATCTCGATGATACGATCACGGTTCATCCGAATTTTGGGATGATACGAATTTTACGAAATCCCCGACGTATTACGTTTCGGGATAGCCCGAATGCTTCATCGGGCCGCGGTGGATCATACGAACAATGATCGACAACGTTTACACATCTTTTAGGGCGGCATCACTCGGCTCCGACAACTGTGGCCGCCGTTTTTGCGTTATTTTTCTTGCCCTTCTTTCTACATACGCGCCGCAATCATAATAACCACGGCTGCGTTCCAAAACTCGAAAACATACCCACGTCCACCGCTGCTGCACTATCTGTGTTGCTACGTGATTAGAATTCGGATTGCTGGAGTAACTCACATTCACCTACTCCAGGATTGCCGCTTTATTTTTATTGTCACGTGACAAACGGGTTTTAGCAACTCTCAGTCACTCGAGTGAACACGAGAAACGACATTCAGAATCGGTGTTGATGATGTGAACGTCGAACGAGCAAGCATCCTTTGTTTGCGCGCGCCTGTGCACATCTGTAGAACTCCGTGTGATTTTAACCCTTTCATACTCACATTTTTTGTCCAAACACGCGCCCCCGTGGTCGGTATTTTTTACTCGGTACGGTAGCAAAAAGAATACACTAGTTTATTGTCGCATAAAAAAATGTAAGACTTAAAATAAATAGTACACACACTTCAAAACATTGCGGCACGCTCGCTGAAGGCTGAACAATACTAAAAGGACTAAAACTTCGACGCGCCTGCTTCCGAGACGGTCTAGCAGACGGTGCGGCTGTGTGTCGGACTTTGGGTTCTGACTCCGAGCTGGTTTCCAGTTGTTCGTCGAATGTCGAGCTGTCATCCGACTCGAAGTCCGAGAAGGGTTCAAAGTATGAACCCAAAGAGCCATCGCTCCCATCTCCGCTATGCTACTTCCGGAGCAGCCGGCACGCGCGGCTATCTCGAAAGTATCACTTGCACAGACCGTCCAGTTTCGCAATCTCAAAAGCCGCGCCAAAACAAACACGACCGGAGTTATATGGTCGTAGTTCCCTAAAGCCTACCAGATGGCAGCACGTCCCCGCGAACGCGCCTGTTCAAGCAGAGGCGGGAATTTTTGAATGAGCAGTCCTGAACGTACATGTATGTCAGCAACCATGCAGGACGGTCCCGCGCTGACAAACAGGTACGTCAGTGACCATGAAAGGGTTAATCAATGAACTTTCGGGAGGATATCCCTCATCCCGCCTCGTCTGTCCAGCGTGAGCTGCGACTTAATTTAACATATCTATCTCGCAAGAGAAAATCGCTGTCCTTCAAAGAGAAGCTGGAAGCTCTGAGGAAAGTGGACGAGGACCCTAAAAGAAAACGTAAGGATTTGGCAAGAAAGTTTTGGAATGTTTTCACACTTTCCAAAACTGTCTCCGCTCCTGGGTGATACACTAAAAAAAAAAATACTCAGAAGAACATTACTGACTTATTTGGCCGGGAGTGTGACCAATAAACGGCAAGTAGCCCCCACTTTGCTTTCATGTACTTGTGTGACTTGTTTTTCGTTCATACGAATTTTGGATTATACAAATATTTTCCGCGATCCCGCAAGATTCGTATCATCGAGATTCTACTGTATACCTTCTTTCCTTCAAAAGCTCTCTGCATTTTCACTGCAATGCACCCGCGGTGCCAATGCACGCCAGCCAAATTCAAGTCGCTATTGGATAAGAGCATACCTCACCAGCACCGCGATCATAAACAATAAATAGCCGGCGAATGTTTCTTCAAAGTTTTGTTAAAGAATATTCTGATCCACATTTTGTTGAATAATTAGAGATGTGACGGAAATTGCCGAATTTTATAGACCTTTTCCGCAAGTGCACCGCCATCTTGAATTGACGTCACTTCCAGTATGGGCGAAAACATTGTTTTGCCTTTGCCACGCCAATAGAGGGCATTTAGGATATAAGCGTAACCGGCACACTTTCTCGTTTTGCATCCCCTTTATTTTTTTACCATTTGCAGGTTGAAACGTTGGATTCTTTTTTCGTCGCCCATACCGGATACGCCTATTAGGTGGCTGGGGACGAGAGTACACAGAAAAGGTCTATAATAGTCGGAGCTATGCGCCATCTATCGTGTGGTAAACGAAGCAAAAGGAAGGTAAGACTGCGCCTGCGCCGTTTCGCGGTTCCTGCACTCCGCTGAAAAACATGGCGGCGGTGGTGATCGTTGACGTGGTCGGTGTGGTGGAAGCTCATCGTTCCGCGTAGAGCGCTATCCTTGATTTGAATTTTCCTCGTGTGTCACAATGATAATCCAGCACGTCCTAGAAGTGAAGATCCATCTGGTCGCGCGGCGATGTCGCAACGGCACCCTCAAGACAGCAGAAACGCTCAGGTCGTTGTCTTTGTTTACTTCGACTACAGTGGTGCTTTCTTAGCATTTGTGTCCTCGAACATCGCCCGGATTTCTTATTTCGCGCATTCCATGCGTGTGCTCAAACTCAAGGTATTACTGGTGCGTACTGTATTCAGGGGTGGAACTGATGAAATGCACTTGGGAGCAGCCACGGGAGCAGCTGAAACAGCTGTTTTGGAGCAGGTTGGGAGCAGCTAAAACTACATTCTGGAGCAGGCTGGGAGCAGCTCAAATCAGTTTTCATTGCACTTCAGCTTGTGTCTTAGACGAGCACGGGAGCAATTTCAATTGTGCTTAGGAGCACAGATGAACATGAGTGGTTAGGAACCTAGGTAGATGGGATAACAGTGTAACAGATGCGAAAACTTGGCCTTAATGAGAACCAAAAGCAAGTACCATATGTTTCTGAAGATAGTGTCCTTGATATTTTCTGAATGGCTTTCAGCTGCTCAAAATGCAAACCAGCACTGCTTATCGCACAACCCACACGTGCTCGACATAGTAATTATATGTGCGAACCACGTGACGTGCGTAAGCAACGGACGTGCAGTTGCGCGGAGGAACAGGGCAAACAATTTCGAGTTTATCCTATTGTGCAACTCAATATCGAAGCAGCAGACTACGATTAACGGAGTTATCGTATTCGAAGCGATGAGCCGGAGCAAGATTAAAGTACGCCGAGCAGATCTACCGCTCGCGTGAGAGCTGCTGGCCGGCAAGGTTACGGATCGGACCGCGTTTCAGTTCAATCAAATCGCGATTCATCTTGCAGGAATGCGGTTCCAACTTCTAACGATGAAGCACTAAAAGGAATCTTTTGCTAATGTGTTTTCAACTGGCTGACGTCCGGAACCCGGGCCGAAGAGCTTCAGGCAATCTGACGCTTAACGACTCGACCTCACCTCGGCCGACTTGCTTAACCGCTTACGGTTGAAGAATAACAATCCAGTCGCAGGTGGTGTAGCGCCTGGAATCCAAACCTCCGAGTTTTTTCGCGCGCTTCTGACTCGGGATACACAGGGAAAGTAAACGGAATAAAAAATTGCAAGGCCGACCAAGCTAAACGCGCTCATTGTTGCCAATCGAGTCGATAAAAACCGAAACCAAGACAAATATATATTTTTTTGGCGCACATTGTGCGATTTGGAGCACAATGGCGCGAGGTATTGGCTGTGGCGCAGTTTCCGCAAAATGGCGCAGGAGGGCGCAGACAAATGCGTCTGGCGCAAAATGGCGCAAATGGCGCAGCCGTTCCACCCCTGTGTATTTAAAGGCATGTATGAAGGACGTGAATTTGGACGCGTTTTCATCACCCGAGAAAAGTGATTAATTAGTGTTAGCATTCCTGAATGATCGCAACGTCTATGTGGTCACGAAATTATATTTCTACATTGGTATATCTCTGCTAAGACTACATTGTCTTTTGCAATCGTAGAAAAGGCGTGTGGCGGGATCTGTACTATCAGTAAAGTCGTGTTTCAAAGTCGTGATTGTCCAAGACAATGTACTGCATCTTTTTTTTTTTTTTCATCCACTCTGCCCTACGAGCTTATCCTGACAAAATAAAAGTTAATAAAGGTTGAGCCCATAGAAACCTCGGTGTATTTTCTGCTACGCCAGTGGGTGACAGCGCGTCCCTTCTCTTTTAGTGATACCGCGGAAACTGCTGACGGCGACGGAGAAGCGGCTGTCATGCTGACGACCTGCTGCGCTTCTTGCAGTGGTTGCAGGAGTGTGTACGCGTGGCGCAGAGCGGTTCCAGTCGCTCCGATCACAACGGACGAGTTGTAGCTAACGCGCCGTTGCAAGTGCCTAAATTACAGTTTGTGCAGTTCGGAGTTTAAAAATAAAAAGAAACGGCTGCAGTTTCACCGCTGGCCACTCGAGGAACCACGTCGAAGCATGTGTAAAGCCTCAGCATGCTGTCAATTGCATCCGGAGACTGGCGCAGCACATGAAAACTTCAGTATGCTCACTTATTTCGCAAAGGCGCATCTGTCGGTCGATGCTCACTTTACAGTGAAGGACGTCTTGGAATGCGCATCGGGATCTGCAGCATCCACGATCAGAGGGTCCATGGCGTCTGCGGTCACGTCAGCTTGCCCTCCTCGTGCGACAGACGGATCAGGGCAAGGGCTGGCTCGTCTCCGCAAGGACACGAGGCACTCTCCCGTTGCCAGCATCATGGACCTGTTGAAAGCACCCGGGCCACAAGCAGTTCATTGGCTTGTTACGACAGGTACCAAAGGTGAAAATGAAACTCTTGTTTCTGACTCTGAATTGAAGTCGGCGAAATGAAACACCGCCGGACACACTTGACGAACAAGCAACACAAACAAACACATAAGAAAATGGCCTTCCACAAAAAGTGGCCCCATTAACTACTTTTGTCAGGATTGATGCGGTATGCCCCTATGAGTTAGCGGATTGTTACTTCCGAGTCTCCCAGAAGACTTTTAAAGGGGCCGTGCAACGATATTGGGTTGGAATGTTTCTCACCTTACAGAAGCTTACTGGCACTAGTGGGACCCAAGTACTTGCACGCAACACTAGTGACCAAGAAGCTTCTTTGTCTTTAAGGACAAAAGCGAATATTTTCTTTCCGTTTCCTTCGCCAAACTTGATGACGAAGGCGTGGGTATGACATTGCTGGCGTTGTCAACAATGCGATCCCCAAGATTTCTTCGTCAAGCTTTGCGATCCCCATGGTGACAACATTTTAATGGAGCTCATACAGTGGACATGCAGCACTGCGTGAGCATTCGATTTGGGCTTGTGACAATCAATGCCTCCACATGCATCCGGGTAGTGGCTCACGCCCAATCGCTGCGGTGATGGGAATAGCTGAACCATAACAGCGTGTGGAACTCAGCGCGTGCCCTGTACTTTGCCAACCCCAGTGCATGGCTATGATAAAATCAGCTCCAGTTCACATGGCTGCTTCTTATGGCGGCGAGTTGAGGAGCTGAACGCTGCTCTTTTTTTCCGAATTTTTTCTGTGACAGCCATTGCGTGGAGGAAAAAGCTAATGGATGTTTAATAGGTTATGAACGTTCAAGGAATAACTCTAAAAGGCATTTACTGAAAGTACAGTCGGGAGCAAAAGTTTGCGGGGCACGGAGCGCGTGCCGAAATGCATCGCCGCGCCGTCCGACGGCGCGCCGCCGCATAAGGGAGCCGCGCTTTGCGCATGCGCGCCTTTCGTGCTCGCTATCATGTCTCTTTCGCTCGTTTCTTTCCGACGCACTCCTGATAACCGGAGTCGGCGCCAGGGGCACAAGGGGGCGCTTCATGGCTGTCATGCTGTGCTTCTGCTTCAGCCGCCTCAGCCGCCGGGTGTGTCTGTGTGTGTGGGGGGGGGTAATTGATGCTCCGTCACCCAGCGCGGCTGCTGAGGCAGCAGAAGAGGACGCGAGGCATGACAGCCAGCGAAATGCAACTTGCACCCCTGGCGCCGACTCCGGTTATCAGGAGTGAGTCGGACAGAAATGAGCGAAAGAGACATGTCTACCAGCATGAAGGGCGCGCATGCGCAAAACGTGGATTTTTAATGCGGCGGCGCGCCGTTGCACGGCGCAGCGATGCATTTCGACAGGCGCTCCCGTGCCCCGCAAACTTTTGCTCCCGACTGTACATAAATTGTTGCAACACTTTTTAAAGATTGTGGCAAGCAGTTATACTTAGTCAGGGATAAGCTTATGCAGGCCTGTGTGTGCCTGCTTCTCTTGCTCAGTGTTTGAAAAACAGCTATGCGTCGCGCCGGGAGGAGCTCTTCTCTCGTTTCACCAGAGGGTGGTGTGCGCTGGTCAAACCTTGATAACGGCAGCCTCGCTTGAGCTTCGCCCCAAGTAGCACACTTCCTCGGCACAGGCTTAAACCAGGCTGGCATAAGAAAGAGCCAACTTGGCCCAAGCCTGGCACAAGCTTGCACCAAACTCACCCAAGTATGAGCCGGGGAAGTGTGCTGCTAGGTTATAGTCTACAAAAACTCCCAGCCGCTAGTGATAGTTTGAGTCAATGAGTCAAATGGGCTGCGGAATGGGTCTATTGACAAGCAAAGTTTTAACTTTCTAATGAAATCCGATGTGCAGCACATGTTTGCGGATTCTGGGTTTCCCGGTCTCGGATATATACATGCTTTTTACTCTTTGGCAGCAAGAGTTCTCAACACGCCAACTGACTTGTTTTTACTTCCCCACTTTTGTGAGTGTCACTGCCTCTGCTACATGCTTCGGAAGTTGTCTTCAAAGCTATTCAGGAGAATGAAAAAAGCATGTGTTCCTTTTAGAAAGTTGCATGCCACCAAATTTGCCAAATATCAGAACAGCATATAATGTCCTTGAAACATTTGCTTCACAGACGTTAGAGAAGTAGAAGGGTGGATATGTCACAGGTAATTTAAAAATGGATATCTTTTTGTTGCAATTGATTTTGCAGCTAAGGCACAGCCACAGTTAATTAAATAATGTAGCAGACAAAAAAAGTGAAAGAAATAACAAAAAAGCACCTCCACATCCATGGGGAAATGCTGTTCTGCTATCAGACATTTTACCAAGGTACAGTACTGTAGCAAGCTGATAGCAAGACCTAGAAGATAAATCTTCTCCGAAGTCGCAGAACGGCAGAAAACGTCTCTTAGCCAAACACTGGCTCTCACTACCGTATGTCTGGCAGCAGGTTTCTTAAACCAAATATTTACTTACTTTTGTGATTCTTATTGGAAGATCTATGTAATTAATTGCAATTATGCACGAAACTCCTGCAAGATATGATGTACAAATCGTGCTTCGAAAAGTCACATGTCCACTTTTCTTAATCTTATTACCTGTCCTTGATGGAACCGTAGACGAGACCTTCAATGGTGCAGTATGCATACGGGATTTCCAGACCCACAATAGATTTGATCGGGTAAATCACGATGCTCTTGACTCTGGCAACCTTGAGCAACCTCTTCCTAAGCCACCAGTAGGTCACCCCGACGGTGCCAGCCACGAACGTTGCAGTCAGTGCCAACACTCCCAAGGGAGTACCGGTACCAGGTGCCATGGTTCCACGACGGGACAATCTTTGTGCCTGAACTGAAGAGACACAGACGTAAGACTCGTGGAAGGGCGCTGTGGAAAGGAATAACGTGCAAGGCTTGCCTACAGCCACTTTTGGTCGGTGAATCAAACAACCAAATGGGATCACATCTGATGCGGAACGCGTACGGTACTCTACTACACTTGGCCATTAGCTAGTGACGAGTGACCGTTGCCTTCAAGAAAATATCAATGGACGAGCGCCATTCTTATTTCCATCCTAATTCATATTCAATGTGCACTAGATGTTGAAAGGCAATCCAGTACTTAGAAAATACATTCTTAGTTTCGTTTTCAAGCTCCTGGCAGGATTGCTGCGACATTAAAGTACTGAAATTAGGGTAATAGCTAATAAAAGGCAAGCTGGTGAACGGTCATACTTATAAAGCCCCCAGACAAAGGAAAAACACAAAGAAAAAGGAACAACAGAAAAACACAACTGCAAGATTTATTTACGGGACAGGCTCTTTATATAAAGCGGAACAGATCCCAAGGTCAAAATGACACCCGTCAACACCACAAAATCAAGAAGTGGGAACGGCCCCAACACAAGAGCAGCTCGCACCAAACCACGCACAGAAGCCAAATCTATACAGATAAGAAGGACCGTGTAGGCACGTCCAAGGTCATTGAGGCCATGCTGATACAATTGCCAGCACTTATGATCCGAAGCATCACCTTTATCGCCCTCTTGAATGAATCCTTTTTGTTGCAAAGCACTCTTGTTTGCGTCCATCCTAGATAACAATTCTGACATTCCTTCAGACGTTTCGCAAGTTCGGAATTCGCTGAACGAGCCTGAACAGCTCTTTGTGCTCTAGTAGCCTGTCGTTAAACAGCACCCAGTCTCACCGACGTATGAGAAGCCACATGCCATAGGAATTTCAAACATGATCGACTCCTCCCAATTCGTTGCTGGATCCCCCTATGCTTCTTTTGAAGCTGACCTCGCAAACCTACTTAATCTTAAATAATTTTTAAATACAACACTTATTCCATGGCTTCCTGCCAAAGCCTTCAAATTGTGCGAAAAGTCACGAGAAAAAAAGGCAAACATGCCCAATTATTAGGATTTTTCTGCTCTAAAGCTCTTATCCCTAGGCCACCTGAAGTTCAGAAGCGAACACACTAACAGCAAACACACTTAAGCTTGTGTTGCTGTACCATAGTTGTTATCCCATGACGGGAAAGCAGGATTCGCGTCTGAGAAATGCTTTGAACAAATCTTGCTGCCACCACCTACAAGAGAGTTTTGTTGCTCAGATGTCGAGGTTGGCTGATTCGGGTATTGCTTGAAAGTTGTGATTTGAAAGTGATGCAAACTGTTTTGGTTGGTCTAGGGAAGGGAGCTGTAGAGCGAAAAAGCTTGATAAGTAGGTATGTTTGCCTTTCTTTTGTGGCTTTTGCACAATCTGGAAGGCTGTGGCAGGAAGCCATGGCGTAGCAGTTGTTTTTAAAAATGACTTCAGATTAAGTAGATTGACGTCTTTTTGCAAGGTCAGCTTGGTTGTCAAAAGAAGCATAGGGCTTGTTCAGCAAATTCTGAACTTGCAAAACATCTGAAGAAATGTCAGAATTGTTATCCAGATTGGACACAAACAAAAGTGCTTAGCATGGAAAAGGACCCATCTAAGAGGGGATAAAGAAGCCACTTCGAATCACAAGCGCAGGCAATTGTATCAGCATGGCCTGAATGACCTTGCATGCGGTTTCACGGTCCATGTCTGTATAGGCCTCACTTGCGTGCGTGGTTGGTGCGAGCTGCCCTTCTTGGGCGGGGCCGTCCCCACTTCTTGGTTTTCGTGGGGTGTGGGGTAGAAATAGGAGCAAGTTAATTGCCTTGTCACTTGCTTGCAGCCCTTCTATTGATTGAGGTAAACTGCACTCACATAAACAGAGTGACCTGCGATTAAGCGGGTTTCAAAGGGAGTATCATAAGGTGCCTTCAATGGCGGGATAACCTAGAAAGGAGTAAAAATCTAGGCAATGCCTACGACATTGATTGTAGCCTGAGCTCTTTAATACACACTCTCTCCATCAAAAACTCCAATTTAACGGAGTACCCTTTGTCGTTGTCAATCATTACCCCAATGAGTGCTAGCACATACAAAAAATTATGAGATCCTGCTAGTCTTCTTGTACGGTCCGTGCCAAAAGGGGCCAATAAATTCTTGGCTCTTGGATGGGGGCGCTGAAGTCAATTCTGAGATCATCCTTTGTGGAGACAACTCAATCTAGATGCTCTAATCATCCCAACAAGCCCGAAATCCCAATCGTGCGTAGCTTATTTCCTCAATAAAAGCGTGTTCAAAGATTGCGACATGCCCTTTTTGAAAGAATATTTTTCCGAGTGAAGTGGTCGACGTAAGGGCGTTTGTCGGCATCGTCGCAATGGATGGCTTCGCCTGCGGTGAAAAAGAGGAGTCTCATCCGAATGTGTACCTATCAGACTCTCTTCGAAACAAGTTATAATAAAATCATTCGGAATCTGCCCGTATTGTAGGGCCTTCATTGGTCCACACAGTGTAGTCCGCGAGAAAAGAGTCCACATGTTTTTTTTATTGCCTTGAAATGAATAGGTAGTTTTATAGTATAGGACTTGGTATATGTGGGAACTAACACATTTTAAACAATATAAGATCAAAAATGGCCTTTTTCAAAAATGACTTCAGTGCCCTTTAAAAATACCTCTGACCTTTTTTCTGATCCGAAAAGAGGAAAAAGTTGCGACAGCAAAGAAGAAGAAAGCCCAGCCGATCTGTGTCAATCATGAAGTGCGAGTCTGACCGCCTCACTCCCCTCCTGCATGTATCAACAACGATTATTTCTGTTCCATTTGAAAACGATCACAAACAAAATCCAAAACCAACCTACATTCTTCTACGTCACATTTCCCTAATGTCAAAGGGGTCACAGTTTCCACACATATGCACCGTTCACTAAAATGAACACTGCCATTTGCTAAAACGTCGCTCCGACTAAAATGTGTGTGCGGGCGGTAAAATGCCAGACGCGCTACATTTGTCACCTGTGCACGTATGGCAGGCACGCTCAAAGCACGAGCTCGCTCTTCATGCACGTCCGAAGACAAGACAGCGGCGATAGCCTGGTATCCTGGTTTTGGAAAGCGCTTGTATACGCGAGTGCTTAGTGCTAAGAATAAGACAACAGAAGAGACACGCAGTCATGCTCTCGTTTCCGTGCCTTATATGTCTTGTTTGTATGTTTATACAGCCCGAAGTTGGTTAGCCTCAGTGGGCATCTGGTGTCTCAGCTGTAGATGAGAAACTCAGCCAGCACAGTAACCGCTAGCCTGTGGTCTTTACGTGCATCATCGTTTGCCGGTAGCGATGCTAATCTAGATCGAAACGGGCATGAGTTGTGATTAAACCCGATCTTGCAGGGCGAGCTTCTGCTTTACGTGCTCCGAGCTGGTGTGCGCCAGACTTAAAAGCAATCCGTTACAAGTGATGGGATTACTTGTAATTGATTACTTTCATTGTAATTTAGTAATTAATCCATTACCTTTAGAAAATGTAATTTGTAATCTGTCTCTTACTTTTTCAGTAATGAATTACTGAAATCACTCGTTACTAATTCTTCCGTTCCAGTTAAAGCAAGACATAGAGTGGAAGAAGGGTGACGCAATGGTTTTAGCACTTTTAGCACGGTAACACAAGATGGGGGTTTGCTCTGCTAAGAAAGTGCTGGTGAGGGAAAGGAAAAGAATTCATGGAAAGCACGACAGCCCAGCCAGAGAAGTCATTGGTACTGTCAGCTAGGCTGGGAAGATTCGACTGTCTACTAAAAGGCAACAGGCTTTGACTTCTTGGAAAACGAATGGTTTGCTTGAGCTTACAAAAGAGCAGAAAACTAATGAACCATAAAACCGTTGCGTGGGGTTCGTGTCGAGTAGGACTGTCGAGTAGGACCGTGGACACAGTGACTGTGGTGCATATGTCCGCTCCCTTCCTTCCTTTCCCCCTCCCCCTCCCCCTCCTTCTTCCCTCCCCACCCCTCCGAGCCTTGTCCCCCCAAAACAAATAATTTTTTTGTTACACGAAATTGTTTTTTGTTTGTCGATGTTTCTACCTACACATGCCCACCCTCACAAGCACAGAGAAAGCTATAATGAGACCTCGCCCCTTCTCATTTTCGACAGCTCTGTGAAAGCTAGATACTGGCTGGACCAACCAGCTATGAGGCTTCTGTCACTTGACTTCGCACTAGTGGATGCATAAGGCAAAAACATGAGGGGTGCGACAGCAGCAGTTCATTGGAACGGAAAAAAACATAGCATCGACCCTGCTGTCAGATTAAATGGTAACTTTCGACAGCAGGCGATAAGCTGGCAGGGAGTACAACAAAACGGCTTGGGACATCAAAGCTGAACCCGTATTCCTAGAAACACGAATGCTAGGGTTCTCGTCAGTGGATAGCGCCTACGGGAAGTTAGACAGAAATTTGAAGAAAAGGGAACCCAGCCGGAGTTTTCTTAGAATAAACAGTGACTCACTTGGACACTGGAGTTGAGAAGCCCTTCTGTAAACGCGTGAAAGGCATGAAAGCATGCTGTTCCTGAAAATTTTGCTTTTTCAAATAATTTCTAAAGGCTCAATCAGTTCAGCTGGAAGATTGTGCATTAATATCTCGTGTGACGTACTGGTTTTGATAAGTTTGGCGATCAAGAAAGAAGATCATATGGGTCATTCGGTGAATAACAACCTTCATCAAGAAGGAGTCTTTGAAATGTACAAAGACGCAAGTACCACATCTTGGTCTCGGAGCCAGTCAGTTTTAGTAGGTAAACCAGCCCCTATTTAGGCAACATGCAGCAAACATAAAAAAGCCATATCTTCAGGGAAATCGTGTTTTGAAGCTCGCTCGATGCCAAACTCGGATTAATTCGAATGGTGTGTATTCCTCCACCGCCCAAGTGCATTTGTCGCATGTTCATGGGGTATAGTTCTGTCATGGTTGGAGAGCGCAAGACTCTTATCTCGAACACCTGTTCTAGGTCCTTTAAAACTTTGTAGATTAGTTCTCCTAAAATTATTAACCTAAAATATTGGGTAGATACTACTGAATGTGTTTATTTTTGTTTTAATTTTGATGGGCTCAATATTTTCCCCTCAAACATGCAGTATATAGTGTGTATTTTTTGTGTTTCTTTGGAGTAACGTAAAAGTAATTGAGTAGAGTAACAAAGTAATTAATCGATTACTTTTTACGGCAAGTAATTTTTAACGGTAATCCATCCCTTTTTAGGCCAAGTAATTGTAACTGTAATTAAATATAT
The DNA here is from genome assembly GCA_037355805.1 of Ixodes ricinus. Lineage (NCBI taxonomy): Eukaryota > Metazoa > Arthropoda > Arachnida > Ixodida > Ixodidae > Ixodes > Ixodes ricinus. The sequence continues at coordinate 73,014 of JAZHYW010025050.1, read as the reverse complement.
TTTTTAAAGTAACGGGCGCAAGTTTCTTGTGCTAGCAACACGATGCGTTAGTTTCCGTCCCGTTTTCGTGTTTATTATTACCGGTTGTTTAAGTACATTTACCAACACGCTCGTTTTTAATGTTAATGAATGTTTTGAAGTGTAGCCCCTAGAGCGGATTTCACAAAAGTTGTCACTTGAAGCGCAACTCACGTGCCTTGTCAGGAAAGCAGCCGGCGATTCCTGCTTCTGCACGGCGTGTGTCCGATGTTATGATCGCTGTATCACAGTGGTTTGGATTGAGAGACCGCACACTACGCACTCGCGATCTCTTCTTGTCCAGACGCTAAAACTACCTAAAACAACGGCAACCCGCTCTCCTTTCGGTATGCCAAAGGCAGTTGAAGCTCCGTGAATGCAGCAGCTAGAACTGACAACGTCCACATGCGATCGGGAATCTAAAATTCTCGTGCCACTTCCATTACATCTGCACATTCGCGCATCTGCGCATTCTCCAGCTCCTCGTTTTTCTATGCAAGGATCAACCACTGGGATCAACCAACGTATAGAAGGCGTTGGATCCGAAACCGATCAACCGATCAAATCGTTGGCAAGGGGGAGCGATTTTTGAGATGTTACAGCAGGGCAAGAGGAATGAACGCGGTTAGTAACTGTCACGTGACCTGTGACGTCTTATGATGCTAAAGGTTATTTTTTGCAAAGATTTAAGTACATAATATTTTGATTTTAAAGAAATCTTGTGAAAATATTAGCAATGATTGTACTACTGTTCAATTTAGTTCAGACGTATAACCCCCTTTTTTTAACCCAACACGCGATGGCGCCACGTGTACCATGGCCTCCAAAATTATGGTGCCTGGAACGCGTCTCCGACTGGTGTGTTTACCGCGGCCAAAAAGTGGTCCGGCAGGATCGCGCCGGCAGGACGCCGGTCGCGATCCTGCCGGCGTCCTAACGGTTGTGGTGTATACAGCAGACGCCTGTTCTGCTGCAGGTCGCTCTCCACCGTGACAGTCCACGGAAGCTGCAGCAGCCGGAAGTTGGGATGCTATGACGACAGCGACACTCGCGTTCGTTCGTGCTTTTCGCCAGCATTTCTACGGCCAACCGCCAGGATCGCGACAGGCAACAACATGACACTCCGGCTTCTGTGACGTCATTTGTTGCCACTTCGGGACCACTTTTGATGTATGGGAGGGATAGGACGCTAAACACTCCAGTCGGAGACGCGATCCAGGCACCATACCAAAATATCCGAGATCCCGAAGCGCGCGCGCGCTTGTGCGCTTCGGGATTTCGGAGGCAGAGTGTCGAACCGAAATTTTTATCGGTTCGGTTCGGGTTCGGGTTCACGGCGTTCGGTTCGGTTCCGGTTCAGTTCCGGGGAGCAAAAAATAACGGTTCAATCCGGTTCGAACCGGTTTTAACCGCTAAACTGGTATATATTTTCCGCGTTGTTCGGGCAATAGACACAATTTACGCCGTGAAACAATTAACTATATAGCTTCAATCGTCCGTGCGCTTCACTTTTGTTTTCAGGTACAAAAAATATGAAATTCAGGTATTTAATTTTGACGCAACAGTAAAAGAAAATCTGCATTAACGTACATAACGTCCTGTTCATACGACTCAACATTCCCTTGTTTACCAGTCACAAATATTTTGCCTGAATCAGAATGTTTAAGTACAACAGTAAAGGGTTCAGCCTGTTGGTACATCCCTGTAAATAGATCAGCTTGAAATTTAGAACTATACTGTCTTTTTCTGACCTTTCTTTGTTCCTGTTTAAGTAAAATTCTAAAGTTCAAGGTGGTCTATTTATACACTGTATCAAAATGTTGTAGCGAAGTGTGGTAGGTCGCATAAAATACCCGTGATTGGTACAACTGTGTCTAGCAATATTAAAAGTTAAATCGTGATTGTGTCCTTGAACTAAGGTGATTGGTTACATCGCATAAAATTTTGAGATGGGCACCTCGTGGCCATATATGTCATGAAATGTGGTTTAAGAAATACGTTTCACAATATATTTATATATAAGGACGACACAACTGAGCTAAAAGCAATGAAAGTTTCAAAATGTCATGAACGTTTTAGTATAGCCTCTTTCAGTCTATTTTTTTATACCGAGCGGCAGTCACAATGCTTGTTTTTCTAACCAAACATTTTTTTCCACTCAGCACCGCGATGCATGCGACTAATCATTCAGAAAGGAGTAATCGAAATCGTTCACTCTAATCTATACGCACCTTTGCACTCAGATCGAATTTGGCCCAGGATAAGCTGGCATAACCTGGCTGTTGAGGTTTGTTCTTCACAAGATGCCAGTCAATTGAATTTGCAAATGAGCCTCACCCTTGCTAATTGATGATTTTAACGCGATAGCGTTAGGGAGCTCATGTAAAAAAGGCCGATGTCGGTGGCGTGACGGGAAAATCCTGATTGGTCGATAGGGTCATGACGCCACAACTACATGCCCTCGCTTAGGAATTTCAAACAACCCACAATGCTCCCGTGCAACGTGACATGACGTGTGCAATGAAAATGATTAAAACATGAGATGTAATGCGAATTAAAGGTCACCGTATGTCTCAAATGACTTCCCTTTATAAAGTAATTATTTTACCTAAAAAGAAAGAAATTTGAAACCTTTAGGCGGGGTTCGAACCCACGACCCTTCGGTTGCGAGTCAGACACGCTCCTGAGTCCCGACTAGGCCACGCGGGGCACGCTTGCACGGGGAATCAGAAGGTGATGCGAACGATGCCCGTTAACGCTATCGCGTTCCACTCTAACGGTCCTCCAAGATTGTTTTTTGTTAAGTAAAGCGAAGTAGTATTTAATGTTCTACTCGACATGGCTGCTATTTAATTGGACATTTTCTGACGGCTTGCGTTCGTGATCGTCATAGTTCCGCCGCGCGCCCCTGTGTACTTTGTTTTCGTCCAGCCCACAGACACATAAAAGTAATGTTCACCACATAGAAGTTTGAGAAGTTTTATGTGTGAGGAACACATAGTTATTTAAATTAGCTTCAAAATCATAAATGTGTGCAAGGCTGTCCCAAATGACTTACAACGTGCCTGTCGAGGATAAAACGCCGGAAAAGATTTGCAGAGCACCTTTCAGATAATTTGGTGTGTATGTGTGTGTGTGTGTGGGGGGGGGACATTGCTTCAGGCTCTTTATTTATGTTGTCACCTCTTCAGTTAGTAAATAAATATATTTTTATAATCATCTATAAATTTTACGTTATAACGTTTAAATAACCGCTTGAGACCGACACGGAAGGGTGATACTCGTAACTACGCTGTTGAGTCTGCGTAAATGTGTTTTTTGTTGCGAAACATCGGGTTGCAGGGTACGCCAAAAAGGATACTGCGCTCACATGATAGATCGGAAGGCAAATACACGAAATGTGCAAAAAGAGAGAGATAATTAATGGTATTTTTCTAAATAATTCCCTACAGAACGTCTTACTGCAAAAAGAGATTCATGAAGATGCATGCAATGAAAAATTATGCATAAATAGCGCGAAGGACAGACAAAGATTCTTAAAATCCTAATATAAATCACATTTCATCAGCTTGCATGAGCTCGAAACTTCGCGAAATACTGCCCCGGGAGGCTAATGTTATATTCGGTGTTACCTGCACTTGATTTGGACCCTCACTTTACAACACAGGCTTCAACAGTCATGCGCTCTAACATTTTTCTAGGCTGCCGTATATCATCGCGAGACTGCTATAAATACTGTACCACTTTACAATTAGGATATCTATTGCTAGTGCTGCCGACATCGCATTTCACCAGAAAGCTGAACTGTTGAACATGGTATGCACGTGACGTCATCACACTATATACCGGTGGTCATTGGGATTTCTTCTTGCTGAGAAAATCAAATTCAATGGTGCAAAATGCACGCTGCAGGAGGTTCGCGCTCAGTGAAAGCCAAGTATTTGGGAGGCACATTATTATTCTTAGTGCATCGTCATGAGGAACGGCGCGAGCGTATGACACGACAAAAACGCGCTTTTTGGCAACAGTGTTTTTGCAAACAAAGTAGTTTCCGAGGCCACGCTTTTTGGTCTGCGCTAGGAGAGGGGAGGGAAGATGCGGGGAAGAGGAACTCTGACAACACAGTATGTTTTTAAAACTAGCCCCCCCCCCCCCCCCCCCACACACACACACACACACACACATTTCTTTTTCGTTTTCTTTTTTGTTGCTCCTCCAGAGAATATATTGTATTCCTGAGGAATTGCCTCATCCGTTTAGGTGTGTTAGTTCGACAATTATATTTGTCACTTGTTAACAGCATCCCTCCATTGCTTTTATTTTGCCCGCCGTGAAGTTTAAAGGGGTCACAAAACGTTATTGGGTTGGAATGTTCATGACTTTAGAGAGGCGTAGTAATCCCAGTCTGGCCCAAGTATACTCGCACAGGCCGCCACTGATTCAGAAGCAATTCTCTGTCGCGGTGAAATTGCGAGATTAAAATGAGGCTATTTCTTTCAGTCTTACCTTCGCAAAGATTGATGACGTAATTGTGGGATCAAAACCACCCGCCTGACGACAGTCGAGCGCGGATCATGGATTGGACACGAGAACTGCGTGAGCACTCGAGATCGGCTCGTTACAATTCTAATGCCTCGGCGTACACTCGGGTAGTGGCTCGTGTCCAACCACTGCGGTGATCAGAATAGCCGAACTTTAACAATGCCTCAAGCTTAGCACGCGTTTTCTTCCTTTCCACCCCCAGCGCGGGAGTACTGATTAATGTTGGAAGCGGAGGATAGGCACCAGGCCACGTGGCCGCTTCTGGCTCCGAGTTGAGGGGATGTACGATGCTCAAATTTCTCTCATTTTTTTGGCGACTGTCATTGCCTAGAAAGAAGAGTTAATGCAAATTTATTCAGTTATTAACGTTAGGGAGTGATTCTAAGTAGTATTTATTGAATGTATACAAATCATTTAATGGTTCCTTTAAACAAAATACAGAGGTGGTCGAAACTTGGGGAATAACATTGAGAACGACGTTCGTGTGAGACTTAGAGCGACTGCCGACGTTCGGCTGTCCCTCTGAAACCACCAATATCTTCTCTTTTTTTTTCCCTTCAAGTATCCCTCCCGTACACAATCTATACTTCGTTTCAGCTTAGGTCCGAGCGCGGCCGATGTTATGAGCCGAAGGGCCAATCAAACAGCGAAAGAGGCACAAAGTCATGGCGTGCTCTCTGCAGTGTACAGGAATAGCCGGTATTCGCCGTCTCTCTGTGCGTGCTCATCCACCGGCTAGTCCTATCAAGCGCAGAGCAGGGTTGCCAGATAGCTGCTGGCTGATATAGCCAAATGGCTAGTCAGTGTAGCCCAAAAGTAGCCAAAAGCTAAATATTTGCATAGCCCAAAAGTAGCCAAAATTTCGATATTGCCTTTACTAGCTGAAAGCGAATGCTCTGCTTCTGTATATGTTTAGGTTAGAGATAGTATGCAAAATCAAAGTATTACAATATCCAGAAAACAGTTTTATTTAAAATAATAAAACAAAAAACTAATGTGGACACATTTGGACAGTCTCATGCTATGAACAATATTATTAGGAAGCATCAAGGAGGATAGAAGGGTAGGAGGGGGCATGACGCTAGCCGCGTAGCCTCCACAAGCCATGCTCCCTTGACGCCTCGCCTCTTTCTCAGTTTCCTCCTTACTCTCCTCACTTATCGCGCCAACGTGACCACATCACGTGACCATAGCTAGCCTTCGTCTAGCTATGGTGTACTAGAATAGACCACAGTCTTGCCTTCGATCTGATAAAACCTACCGGACGGAGCGCGCGCAAGCCTGCAAGAATCCTCCTACAATCAACCATCCATCTCACACGTGGGATGTCACGCGCACCGATTGCCAGAGAGATCTACGGTCACGTTGGCCACAACATCGTTTAGACGTTTTATGACTAGGCTTCACCAATATTGCAACGTGCCCCCTCCTAGTACTTCTAACCTCCTTGGGAAGCAATTGTCCCACTCGTACTAGCTCCGTACAGTACCTTAGAGTTGAACCGAGCGAAACATTCGTCGGAATTGGCTTAAAATCTTTGCAACACTCTTTCCTCCCAAAGGAAAAAACCTTCACATGAAGGATGCTCCCCAGGGTTTCTGGAGACATCCTACAGTATACAGAGGGAAAGGGGACAATTTCGCGGATATCGGGCAAAAATTGGACATAGCCCAAAAATAGCCACATAGCCAACCACCAAATTTCGACGCCAAACCAATCGCTAAGTAGCCCAATTTGGCTATTAATAGCCCAGGTAATCCTGGCGCAGAGCACACCATGACGCTGCGCTTTTTGCGCTGTTTGATTGGCCCTTCGGCTCATAACATCGGCCGCGCTCGGACCTAAGCTGAAACGAAGTATAGGTTTATGTAACGTCATATTAATAAGTCGCATTTAGTCATTTCAATACTTCTATTCTCGGGGACATCTTTCCGAGGTAGTTCAGCAACAACGAAAAAATGTTTTGGTGCCTCGATGATGTAAAATATGTATCGCAACATGTCTTGTACTTGCAGTAAATACTGTTAGGAAGTAACCCTTGACGTTGATAGCTTGCGAAAACATCCATTAGTTTTCCCATCCGCGCCATAGCAGATGCAGAAAAAATAAAGGAAAGGGACAGCTGTCGATCTCGTCGTCTCGTCCTCAACTCGCGATTTGAACAAGCGGCCACGTGATCTGACGCTAATTATATACCGTTAGTGTTCATCATAGTCATGCGCTGGGGTTCGGAAAGCAAAAGCTTAGGCTGAGCTTGAGATATTGTTAGAGTTGGGCTATCATATTTAATTGGACATGAGCCGTTACCCGAATGTTTGGCGATGCTGATTGTTATGAACCCGAGCACCCGACTCGGGGTTATGAAAATCGCTTACGTCACGGTGACGTCACGCTGTCAAGAAGGTTAATACATCTATACTTCGTTTCACCTTCCGTCCAGACGCAGCGGATGCTACGAGGGAACAGGACCAATCAAGCAGCGTCAAAAGTGCAAGTCACTAGGCTTGTTCTATTTATGATTGGTTCGGGGATGAAAAAAACACGGACCAGAACCATTACGAACACCATGATGGTTCCCTTTTTACGCTGTCTGATTGGTCATATAATCTCGTAGCATCGGCTGCGTCTGGACGGAAGGTGAAACGAAGTATAGTGACTTCCTATAATTAAATAGACTTGACGCAGTAAGTCACGTGACGTCACGCAATCACGTGACATTACTTGACAGCATGTCTTGACACCATGACGTCACGTGACAACGTGACAGATTGTTAATTATAGTGCCAATGCAAAAGCGCTACGAAAACCCACAATTTGTTACACATTGCAATTCTGTATATGACGATGCGATGAGTAGATAGAAATACAGCTGCCAACTTTTTATTCCCATATATTCATTTTGTGATATTAACAAAAAAGAAAAAAATACCTTGAACCGTTTTGAACCGGTTACCGGCCGTTATATTTTTTTCGGTTCGGTTCCGGTTCAGTTCCAAGATGGTGGAGAAGATTTCGGTTCGGTTCAGTTCCGGTTCGGCTAAAAATAACGGTTCGGTTCCGGTTCGACACCCTGCTCGGAGGCTATGTTGCGGACATAGGGTTATTATAATGTACGCTAGAGGTTCAACTGGCGCTAGTGTCTATGCGACTTCCGTGACGCAAATTGAAGCAGACAGCAACCAGTTTACTTTTGCGGTGCTCCTGTGCATTCCTAGCTATGGGAAAACGCGCGTAAATTTTGTCTCTTCGCCGGAAAATAACACGGAACGCTTTGGTTATTTGGGTCGTTCCGAATAGTATGTACCTTGATTCACATTGTAAAAGTGTAATTGCTTTAGTTAGCGCATTTTTCTTCATCACTGAACGATGTTTAACTTCGCTACATTTCAGTCCCATTATTTATTTATTTTTAAATAAATAAATAAATGTGTTCCGCAGCAGGTGTGTACAAACAAGCGACGATTCAAAGCAAAATTACAATCGAAAGGAATATATAGTGTGTTCAAGGCTCGCCAGCATTCCGGTGACGCTTATATGTACAGGGTGTCACAAAAGAAAATTTACACCGTCTTTTTTACCGCAAAAATTAAACTAGGCATCGCCGAACGCTCATTCTCCACGCAAAGGTAGCGCTAGAGGTCACAACCAGATGCCAAAGTTTCAGCCCGATCCGATAACTTAATCAAAAGTTATAAGTGATTTTCTGAAAATTTCAATGGGAAAATGGAGCCCATTTTTGCCTGTTTTCGGTTTCTGGTGCCATAGAGCCCCATGTGTTTGAAAACTTCGTCGGCCGCCATTTTCCCATTGAAGTTTTCAGACAATCATTTATAACTTATGATTAAGTTATCGGATCGAGCTGGAACTTTGCCATCTGGTCGTGACCTCTAGCACTGCCTTCGGGCGGAGAATGAGCAGTTCGGCGATGCCGATAACCGCGTCTTCTACCAACTACGTATCGGACTCAAAGGCGAAAGCTACGGACCGCCAGATCCAATCACGAACCGACATCAGAAAATCTGCGTATTGCGCTTTGAGTGCGCGAAAATATCAGTCTGCCACAGACGTCTCGGATCACTTATGGCGACGATATGCTCGGACGTGATTCGAATCAAAATAGCACGCTGAGTGACTCGAACAATTCTTACATCCCATGATAAAAGAGACCGTTTGCAGTGTCGAAGACTATGGCGATGATGCAGCGTTTCCATTGGGTTCGAGCATTATTCGTCCACTCTATATCCACATGCTAAGCGCCATGTAATAGTGTAGCGTGGAACATGAGTTGGACCTGTGCGGCCCATGGCTTTGGCCCATAGTCCATCGTAGCGAATGAGACAAGTATAAGCCAATTTGTTGCGGTAAAAAGAGCCCGTGTAAACTTTTCTCTTGTGAATCACCCTGTATATTGATAATATGCCACTCCTGTCACTATATGAAAATGACCCTGCCGTGCATGAGCGGATAAAAAACATTGAAACAAAGAATAAAATACGTGGGCTATGAAAGGTGTCTCTTCGTATTGTTTTCTCTGCCGGGCAGCTTTTATCGGGCATTTGTTCTCAAAGATTTCGAGCGTGCGGGTGATGTCTTCAACGCAGAACAAACATCTTCGAACATCTTCACGAGCAGAAAGAATAAAGCGTCACTTACTTATTTAAAATCGGAATATATTACGTGGCCTTCAATTTATTTTGATCGTACATGCACGGGTAGTTACTGATCCAGTGTTACTGCATAGTTCTTGCCGCCTGTCTTGGTTTTCAAAGTGTACTTCGTTCGTTTTGGCACGTATATCCCTCATGCTGCAAAGCCCCGACGCCGTGTTCGCGCTAGCAGTGTCCGACAGTGCACAAAAACACACGTACGAAGCCGCTAAAGCACCGTTTTTAATGCGATGAATTTGAATGACAAACGCCTTAACTGACCAATTATTTCATCAGCCTGACTGAGAAATGATACGAGCTACCTAGTACGTAGGAATTATTCAGGATATTTGCTCTTAGGATTGAGTGCAGGGAGAAAATGCACTCACTCATTCCCATAGAAATGCATTACCGGAAGTCAATTTTGGACTGGTTGCTGTCTGTCTTCAATCTGCGTCAACACACTAGCGCCACTTGAACCTCTAGCGTACATTATAATAACTCTATGGTTGCAGACCACCGCAAAAAAAAGGCGTCATTTTTTCACTTTTTTCTCGGTCGTACGCATCGGGAGTGGTCAATCGAAAACCTTGTCCGTCTCTTGTCCAAACCCGTCGCGACGGTTTCATTATTTTTCGACTTTGACACATGGTTTTGTTTATTGCTGCTTGTCAGTTTCTGTTTTTCCACCCTTTCAGCGCGGGTTTGGTCGCAGAAAAAGACGATCGGAGGGGGGGGTTCTTACCGTGCTGCCTAGGTCCGCAGATTGGTCCGACTAATCATAGCAGCAGAAAAAATAGAAAGATGATTACAACGTTGACTATCGGTTACCGTAATCAACATATGTGTTAGCAGTGACAAGCGTGACTAGCATGCCGCGCAATTTGTGGGCATATTCATACTGCGCTAAAATACAGCGGGCCTCAGCGGGCCCATGTAAAATTAGCGTCGGGCCGGGCCGGGCCGGGCCGGCCGGGCGGCTGTCGGAAATAGATAGAGGCCGCGGGTGGCGTTTCAGGGCCCAAGAAACTGCGGGCCGGGCTGGGCCGGGCTTCTGAATATCGGCCCGTGCAGACCTCTATCCCAACTCCCAAGGCAAGAAGAGGTCTTAGCAGGCGACACAGGCTGTCAATGGAGAGATCGCACTGCATGCGAGTCTGTGTTCAAGCATCCGCTATCACTACGGTGGTCGTCGGAGACATCAAAGAATCGCGGCATTCTCGACTGTATTCCTGTGACTGTTTTTCAAAACACCATTTGGTTGTTGGCGAGCCAGCCTGCTATGTTCAGGCGGGCACCCTATTATACACCCAGACTGTATTACCCTCTTTTCAAAGACGACCATAAGAACAAAAACATGCTGAAATAAAAAAGGGCATCGCCAGTGAATGGGTGCGTTAACGTATAGTCGCGCTCCTTTACTCCTACTCCGACGCTCCGAGTTTCATACCCCGAGCGCAGCAACTGAACGGTGCTTGGCGTACAGGAGCGCAACACACCGGAACTATCGACGAGCCATACGAGCTCCTTCCGACCGCACGGATATGACGAACCCAGCATCTCGTGGATACGGGCGGCAAAAGCCGAAAGTGATTTCGAAGATCCATGAATTAGGCCTGTGTGGAGCGGCAGAGAGTAAAGTAAAAGAGACGGCGACGTTATGAAGTTTCTACGAACGTTTTAATATTCATGAAAGGTTTGAAGACTCGCTTCGAGCACATGTGTGGAAAGTTACCTTGGCCGATCTGTTTATTGACCGTGCATGCTGTTCAGATTTAAAAATAAAGGCAACATTATTGAACCCGTTTGTCGACGACGCAGGAAACACTCAACATTGTCAGATATTTCGTGGTTCCGTCCTGCAGCGCGAGACGGAAGCCGTCGATGTGGTACGCCGATAGCGGCACGCCGCCGTTCAGTAGATAGCAGGTCTATTCGTTTTCAGGCGAAATGCATGAACAAAGCTTTTCCGCAACGTGAACTGATGTTTCGGCTTTCCAATGAAGGTATCTTGATTCGCTGGGCTAAGTATATTCTAAAAAAGGACAGAGGTCCGACTGCCTTCTCATCTCGACAACTTCTCTGTCGCTGTGCTGTCGGTATACGCTACCGTTCGATAGATGAATTCGTTTTCAGGCAAGATATATGTGGGAGTTTTAGAATAGCGCACGCTAAAGCTTTGCGTACGCAAAGAATAGCGTCGTTGCCACTGCGCATGCTCCGAACGCAAACCAGGTTTTGTGCTTTGCGTGCGCAATTTTAGCGTGCGCTATTTCTCGGAAATAGCGTGCGTACGCAAGGGTCTTTGCGCTCCTCTAAGGAGGATTCGTGATGAGATGGTGGCTAAAGCCAAAACGAGCACAGATAAAAAAATAAAATGGCGGAGCCAGGATTATGGTTGCGGTCGCTTTGGCGGCGTCGTGAGCGCGACGTCGGCGGCATCGATCGTGAGCTGCGATTTTCAATACGGGACGACATTGCACTCGGTTTGGAAAACCCAGTAAGGTGGGGAACGATCACCGGCAACTTGATGCTTGCGACGCGCGAACATTTATCAGCGAAGGTCAAACACTGTTGCCGAGGCAACGCATGCGGCGGACACGACCGGTCGACCACTCGCGTTGCACTCTCGCGTTTAAACAAATGTAAAATTGTTACTCCGGACCAAAAATCTTGTTTTTCTCAAGTTGCAGCATTTCGTGTATGAAATAAAATCGTGACTGTATTTTGGTGGCGTTGCAAGCGCGAGATGCTTGGGCTTCTGCGTCGCGGCAGAGAAACGCTATTCTAAAACTCTCTTGCGTCGCGTGCGCTAAAGCAAGCGCTAAATTTAGCGCCAGCCTGCGCCCCTGAATTGCGTACGCTATTCTAAAGCTCCCTATCAACAAACCTTCCCTCACCGCTAACGGATGTTTTGGCTTTCCAATCTAAGTATCCTTATTCGCTGCGGCTGGGCTACAAGCATTACTAAAAGGGCAGCGGTCCGAATGTCTCCTCATCTCGACGCCACAACTTTTTCTGTCGTGTGCTATCGTATCGGCACGTTATCGTTCCGACAGATCAATCCATTTCAGACTGGGCGAGATACCAACAAACCTTTTCCGGGCGCTTCATTGCCGTCGCTTGGCTTTCAAATCGAGATCGTGATTACCCGCTGGATTGCCACTGCTAACTGAAACAGGGCGGTTGGTCCGGGATTGCCCCTCCTCGATCGTCTCGACAACGTTTTCGGTCGGCGCCAGCCATTTTATTTGGGGATCGTGATGTCACGAAGCGCGCGAAGAACTCTCGCGCTTCCGAGAAATGCTCGATGCACGAAGAGCGCGGCTTGAGTGTCCTGTCCGTTAGTGAAAAAGACGACCGCGTCCACCAGTGATGAACATTTTTTTTTTTAATTTACAAGAATGTTTTGTAATAACTTTCCACAGTCACGGAGCTGCGCCGAGTATTTTGGACAGGAACGCATCCACGATTAAAATACACCTTCGTTGAACATGTGAGCTTTCTATGTGCAGGCGCCCGCTTTTCCAGTGCATTTTACATCAACACCGTAGATCGATGCCACCGTATAGATATACTACTATTGGATCAGATTCTGTCCACATCTCATTGCTTCGTGACAGGAATTTTGGATGAATGTATAGACACACGGTATAGGTAGTGATAATAAGTCTTCTATAAACAATACAATCTTTGTAATGTATTTCTTTATTTTATTTTTAGAGCGCAGCTCTTAGGCGCCCGTTTCCGGCTTGAGCGGCGTCGGCGTCGCCGTCGGCGTAATCGCGCGGTGCATTATGGGAAATCTCCCATAATGCACCGCGCGGGACCTCGTGACGTCACACGTGACGCCACGAGGGTCCCGTGCGGTGCACCTGCGTAGGAGCTGTTCTGCTACAGGAGCACGGTGGACTTCTTCATCCAGTTTCGTGTGCTAGCAGGCAACTTGCCGCGCGAAACACGGCACTCCACTGTCGAACGCGAAGGCTTAGTGTGTGGTATGGGGCATAGAAAAATTCACATCTTTCTTTATGGAACTTCCTTCGTGGTTCCACCAGCCTCTACAGTATCTAACTCAGGCCAAACACCTAAACGGTAGAGTTTTGCGGTGGAGTCTACCTTTACAAGAATACTTCCTATACTTCGTTTCAGCTTGGGTCCAGACGCAGCCGATGCTACGAGCGCGAGCTCCGGGCTTTTGGCGTCACTGCCAAGCACGCGCGCTCGTGCAATGCAAGCACTGTTCAGGGCCACACGCTCGCGCTCGTAGCATCGGCTGCGTCTGGACCCAAGCTGAAACGAGTATAACCGCTCATTCCCACTGGAAGCTGATCGGCGTTCAAGCGGTTGCGAACGCGGTTATTAGAATCAATGCAGTTGCCCGCGCACTCGATGACATCGAGTGCGGCGTGTCAATGCACTGGATCTTTATACAACCGTGTTCGCAACCGCTTCGCAGGCGCAGATCCACTTCCAGTGGGAATGAGCGGTAAGTGGAGCACATCAAGGGCTCAGAAAATGGGAAAGGGCGGGGGGGGGCAGACTATAGAGCCGCCTTTATAATCAGCCTTCGTACCAGGGTAGTTTTGTTTGCGTGTATCTTTATTGTCTTTTTCTCTGAGCCGACGGCTTTTGATTTAATAGTGTGAATCTAGCGCAATTTGCCTAATTTTTTGTTAAAAACAAAAAAACAAAAAACTTGGTGAAAGGGTTTTTGTGTAATTTACGCGAATTTGGACGGTGTGTGTTCGCGCGTGCCGCGTCATCTTCGTGCCATGTGCCACGGGACCGAACGGGGTGTAAGGCGCCGCGCGCCCCGCAACGACGTTAGAAAAAACAAAGAGGAAGAAAAGAAGGCTGGGGACGAGATCATGGAGTGTATTGGAGCGGGCAAACCAGGGTGTGGAAGAAAAGCGCCGGGCGTCCAGACCCGGGTTCTGCGATAGTTCCTCCGGGCCCGCCCCCTCCTTACGGAGATTTCTCTGCCCAAAGATGCAGCGCAGCCAAGCCGTAACGCCTTCTCTTCGAGCTCACTCGTCGCCTCGAACGAACAGCCCTTGTTACGACCATCCGAGCACTACACAACAAGAACCCATCAAACTTTAACCCGCCTTTGTCTCATTGCTTGAACGACTGCTATTTTGTATATTTAATTCGCGTGTTTTCATCCTAGCATTTTATTTTCTAACATAAAGTTATTTTCGATTTCAGGCGGTCTCGTCTTTTTTACTCTCGAAAAGTAATTCACGTACCTGTTACACACGAGTCTTCACATAGACTCGTGTGTCAGACACGTTCCATCCCAATGCTGTGACTGAAGAAGATTGTCTTCTCAAGGAGAAATGTAGAAGCCTGGAACATTCAACGAGCGCCACATAAGTTAGGAGTCCGGTCACAGTAATCAAACCTTGTCAAACATAAACACACACACACACACACACACACACACACACACACACACACACACACACACACACACACACACACACACACACACACACACACACACACACACACACGCACACACGCACACACACACACACACACACCACACACACACACACACACACACACACACACACACACACACACGTATATATATATATATACACACACACACACACGCACACGCACACCACACGCACACACATACACACACACACGTATATATATATATATATACACACACACCACCACCACACCACACACACACACACCAAAAAGGGACTTTGATATGGGTGTGAACACCTTTGTTCTTTGGGCATGGTTCAGACTCTGATAAGACTTTTGCAGCACGAACATTGGAAATGCAGCCCCAAAGAGAGAGAAGAAGGAGGAAAGATAAAGACCACAGCCTATCCCATGGGATCGTGAGAGGCAGTATTCTTCCCGAGATCGTCCAGACACAGCTATGTCCAAGAGCTGTATTTTTGTATCGAGCTGAAGTGTTTATCCCTGCCTTTGCAAAAGGATTCGGAGTACACGTGAATACGGGGCTCTTGTATATATTGTTTCCCCTCTTGACAGAGATGATGTTTTTTTTTTTTTTTTTCTGCTTTTGTCAAGGTTTTTGCTTTTTCAGATTCCCGTGGTGCTCTTGTCACTAACGTAGGTTGACCCGTAATGGCTAGTTTGGGTGGCGTGTTGCCTTCGCGAAACACCGGAGATACCTCAGGTAATAGCATGATGGTTCTGGTTTATCGTGGGCCGAAGAGAGTGTATGCGCAATAATGTCTCCGACAAAAAAAAAAAAAAAAAAAAAAAAATTGGTAAATGACAAGTGTTCTTGGGATGCTAAAAACCCGGAGCCTCTTCTAAAGATTTGCATATGACTGTTTCGTTTCGTTCTACATTCGTTGTCACTTCAAGAAAAAAAGAAAATCTTTTGCGCGTTGTTTATACGCCGTGGACGTCTTGATACGATAACATATAACTAATCTAAGATGCACCTACATATACTTAATTCTCCACATTATGACAGAAATTAGTAATGCTCAGCAAGAAGCTGGGCTATTTTTACAGGACGCCGCCATCTTGTTCATTGGGGTGCGCTTGGGCGCGTCATAATCCGATTTCGACACAGGGCGTCGTAATCGGATTATGATACGCCTAAGCACACCCACCGAGCAAGATGGCGGCGCCAGGAGACTGCACTTTGTATTATTTGAAAATAATTATTTTTTTAAATTTAGTTTAGTTTGTTATTTTTATGATTCAAGTTATTATCTATACATACTTTGTGATAACTTATAAGTACCTGGTGCAGAGTATCACGAGAAATGAGGTAATGTATTTGAAAATTTGGTCCATTGGTGTAAAGTACGACAGCAAATGTGGCACTCTGCAACATTGACTCGGAGATGTTGCGGTTGTTCCATGGGTGTCTGGCGCCTTGGAGGAAAGAAGTGAAACGCCAGACCTAGGTACTACTTCCCAGAAACCTAACAAGTAAAAAAACAACAACAACAACAACAAGAAAGTAGAAATGGTTCTAAATACATGAACTCAGGAAACATTTATAGTGCAGGATTTCTTCTAAAAGCGAATGCAAAGACAGGCCGGAAGCGACTCTCTCCCTCTGGGAGAGCCATAATGCAATCAAGGCCTAACTGATGCGGGTGTCAAAAACTAAAACTTACCACCGAGGAGTCATCGTGTGCGCCGCTCCTGGCACACGCGGAAGTGAGGAAGGCGTGGCATTCCTTCCCACTATGGCGGTGGTCGGATGAACCGGAAGGAGTGAAAAACAACGTGCCATCGAGACCGGCCCAGATACCGCGATGCCGCGTCCGCCCGCCGAATACCGCCGCCAAAATAAATCGTGCGCGGGTGACCCAGTTCGCCGGGCGGTCCTAGCGAGTCTTACCGCTATAAACATAGACGGTGCCCGACTCGGCGCGTATGCAGCCGGTTTTCTTTCATTTGTGGGACACGTGCGCGCGCCTCCAGAGACGGGATCCACCAGCGCTCACTTTCCTGGCCGCAGAGGGTCCCAGATCACAGTCTACGCGCTGCTGGCGCCGAAGAAAGTGACATACGTGGAGTAAAAGCGCTCTTTTGGTTGGGTGAATGGTTGGTTACTCCTGGACCTGGCCTATACGATCGACTAGTCGAGGTAATGTTGACGCTTTTTCTTATACAGTGGCGGTTAGACGGCTTTTGAGTCGCGAACTCTGTTGAGCGCACAGCTTGCACCACAGAACACGCACTGTGTAGGCCTAGCTTTCCTGGGAAACTGTTGACGCCATGGTGAAAGATACGATTTTTTTTGCAGGCAAGAATTGTACCATTAATGCTATCCGTTTATAGTGTCACATGCGTAAACCTGTACGCTCAATCTACGACTCGATAGCAAAAAAGAAAAAAAAAAAGAAAAGAAGTTTAGTCTTACAAGTTAGTCTGTAGGTATTGAGTTTCAAGTAAGATTGCCTTGGGCGGTGATGTCGTGTCTTATTGCCGATGCACTGGACGCAAGCATTTGCCTTCAGTCAACTTCCGAGGGCACCTCTGGTTTTCTTAAACCGGAACGGTGGGATTGGTCGACTGATTGCATATGAACGTACATCTTCCCTTGCGTTCTGTTTCAGCTGTGTAATGCCCACGTCCGCAATGTTGAGGAGGAGTTTCGGGTGCTCCTTGCTCTTTCTGCTGTTCGCTGTTGCCGAGCTGAAATCCAGTAAGTTCTGCGCACGACTCCGTTTGTAATTGCGCTCATATTCACGCACTCAGCTAAGAAAGTTATAAAGAGGCATGTACTGCCGCCTATCATCAATATCGTCAGCAGCCCTCGGGCACTACCACACTGATTCGTGCTTTGCGCATAGCGTTAGTCATATTGAGATTTTCTTAGGCAACCTGTTACCAAATCTACATTAAAAAAAATAAAAAAAACACGCGAGGTTGTGCATTAGTTTTCGATCGGTATCAATTCGTAGCTCAAATCATAGGCGTAGACTTCGGGGAGGCATCGGGGCTCGTGCCCCCCTGGTGAGATCCGGGGAAGGAAAGGGGAGGGGGGCAGGCCCCCCCCCTCCCCCCATCCTCCCGGCCCGGCCATGATCCTTACCGAGACGCTGTTTACGTGCCATGTAACTAGCTTCTAGTAGTGGCATGGAAACAAAATAACGGCCACGTTGCCTTCATTGACAAAATACATGGGAAGTGGAATCCCAGCGTGCTTTCGTAGCTTCCATCTCCAGTTCTGGCGAAAAGGTAACGCGCAGCACCCCCCCCCCCCCGGAGAACTTCTCAGCCTGCCCCCTCCCCCCCCCCCCCCCCCCCGGGAAAATGGAAAGTCTACGCCGCTGGCTCAAATACAACTGAAACGTGGTACACATCACTGCCAAGTTTATCAATATTAGCATTAGTTAATGCGTGATTGCCCTATGCATAAAAAAGACCCGACGCGAATCTTGTTACGTATAAGAGACAACCTTAACAGCTGCGGTTGTGCCCTTTCTTGAGTTGTCGTCTGCCTTGGCGTTTGAGTGTGTCTGCCTGCTAACTCATTCGTCAGATTTCTTTCTCTAAGAACACAGGCTGCATTTTCAGTTTTCTACTTTGTTTTTCTGCAGGCAACGTCACCAAAGATGCCACCAACGACTACCAAAAGTTTAACGTTCGCTTAGCGAATGGAACGAGTTTCGACATCACCACTAACGGCTTCGAGAAGTTTTCGAATGTGAGGCGTTTTTTCTCCTCATTTCAAAACGTTTACCAACATGAAAAAAAAAAGCGCGGCGTACAAACATTTTTTTTACCACAGTGTTTACAAGAAGGTGTCACGCAAGTAAGTAAAATAATGCATGGTATGTTCGATACCTTGGAGATGCAGCAAGTGCTACGGCTCTCAATAACCTTTTTCTTCACTGAACACAGGGCAACAACTCAGTCCACATCATCAAGTTCAATGAGGTGAGTACCGCCGCCGCAATATCACTATCACGGCCCTGTGCTGTAACATATAAGGCCACATGTACGACCAAAAGCGTCGCTGTGCTCGGCATTCCACGATTGACTAAACGCTCGCTATGGCGTCTTTACTTGAATAGACCGATCTCACCAGCCTGTTTGACTACACCACCGCTGGCGCGATGCATCTCGAGGGAACTTTAGTCTATCTTCACGTGCGACAACCCCGCTGCAGGTATGCGCGTGTAGAGCACGAAACGGCACGAGCCGTCTCGTGCACTGCCGCCTGCGCCCTCTGAACTAAACTTATGGCGGCCTCAGGCATGTGCCGAACGCTTGGTGCATTTTACTTCCATTAACGGAAATAAGACCAACGTCAGCCTGTCAACTTTGACGGTGTTAACTTAGGAATGTGATGGCTCCAAGCCTCCACCGTAGTTACACCATCGAACTTGTCATTCAGGACTGATGATAAGTATACCACCTTACGTCCGAGCGCAGCGGCTGCTACGAGCCATCGGAGCCAATCCGAGGTCGTGTGAGTGTCATGTGACCTTCAACAGGGGGAACAGCGACGCGCGGAAAGCGTGTCACGGACTACGTTCACAGAGCGGGATGGGCTAGCTCGTAACGTCAGCTGCGTCTGGACGTAAGATGAAACTGAGTCTAGTAGCTCCGTTCGATTTACTTGCACCTCCTGCACCGGTGCAAAAAAGTGCGGGACTTCCGGTCGTATCTCAATACACATACCGGAAGTACACAGCCATACACTTTTCTGCACCGGCGCAGAAGGTGCAGGTAAATCGAACGAAGCTAATAAGTAACTCGTGACGTCACGGCGAGGAAAATCCAACGTTACTATAGACAATTGCAAGCATGGCGCCTGACTGGCGCCCTATACGTGCAAGCATGTGCAGCGTGTGCGTGAACGGAGCTCTGTCAAGCTTGCAATTGCACGTATACTTGTACTTGCAATTGCTCGTACTTACGTGCAATTCGTTAATGACTGGCTTTCTTTGTCGTCACACATTCATTCACTCATGTTTAATTGTCAACTTAGTTCAAATGATAAACCAACCAACCAGGATTCTAGGTTCTTCTTGCAGCATCCTTGATCTATGCTTATCGTCTCATCCCAGCAACATCAACAGCATCTCCTACCTTCCGGGGCTGAGTGATCACTTAGTAATACGATTTTTCGCTGGAACTTCCTACATCCCGCAACTCTGCATACCATACATACATTATGGATTATAACAAAGCAAACTATCAGGCAATAAACGAGGGCTGAGAATCGCTTTACTGTTCGTTTACGTCCACCTTTGACCAGAATTCAATTAATGAGAACTGGGGCCGCTTTAAAAATATGATGTCTACTTTGCAATTCCTACCATGGATTGACGTTATCTGATCGAATTCTTACTCGTGGTACACGAGTAAGAATTCGATCAGATAACGTCAATCCATGGTTCACAACAATTACTCGTATGAACAAAAAAACAAACGACTATTTAAGAAAGCAAAATCATCGCCTTCGAATAACAGCCTTTGGGATAAATATGTAAGCCATGCAAAGGTATATAAAAATGCCGTCACACAAGCAAAATTAAAGTTCTTCGAACATGAATTTAAAAATATTCTTACAAACAACCCCAGAAAATGTTGCAAAAATATAAACCCGACACGTGCGAACGCATTGGCGTTCGTTGATGACGACGGTGTGAAATTTGAGGATGAAGAGAGCGCACAAAAGCTCTACACATTTCTACACTCAGTATTCACACAAGAGGATCTTGACACCATACCTAAACTGAACACGTTGGACCATGCGCCAATGAACCCGATTGATATTTAATATAACGGCATTGTGAAAGCAATTGAAAATCTAAAAATTTCTTCTAGCGCTGGTGATGATTTGATAAACTCAAATTTTCTGAAAAATACAAGCAAACAGTGGCTCATTACTTGTGCAAAATATTTAGCCAATCATTAAGTTCCGGGAGGCTACCGGATGACTGGAAAGTAGGAAAAATACTGCCGATTCACAAAACGGGGGACCGGAACCAAATAGCCAATTATCGCCCCATATCAATCACCAGTGTTCCCTGCAAGCTTCTCGAGCACATCATATATTCAAACGTAATTAACTACTTGGAATCTAATAACTTGCTATGTTCGAACCAGCATGGGTTCCGTAAAACGTTTTCCTGTGAAACCCAGCTGTTACACTTTACACATGACCTCTTTTCTAACCTAGGTAACAAACTCCAAACTGACGCCATATTCATCGATTTTTCAAAAGCATTTGATAGGGTACCTCATCAACGCCTCAATAAAAAGCTATCTTACCTTAAACTTTCTCCAAACATAATAGACTGGATCAGAGAGTTCCTCACAAATCGTACGCATTATACAGTCATCAATAACAAAATGTCATGCAGGTCCTCTGTCACATCAGGCGTCCCACAAGGAACCGTACTAGGCCTATTATTCTTAGCATACGTCAATGACTTACCAAAGCTTCTATCATCCCCCGTGCGTCTCTTCGCAGACGACTGCGTCATTTACAGAGCCATCAAAACACCAGATGACCATAGAATACTTCAAAATGACCTCAATATAATTGGACAGTGGTGTAACAATTGGCAGATGAGCTTATAAACATGGAAAAGTGCAAGTTACTAACATTCACTCGTCGAACCACCTCGTCTAATTTTCCTTACAACTAGGTATGAATAACATTGGCCACTGCACATCATATAAGTACCTAGGACTTCACCTCACCAGCGATCTCGCATGGAACAACAATGTTAACGAAGTTGTCCTTAAAGCTAACCGCACACTTGGATACTCAAAACGTAACCTCAGACTCTGTTCGTCCGAAATCAAAAGGCTAGCCTACACAACCCTGGTTCGTTCCCAAATGGAATACGCATCATCGATTTGGTCACCATTTCAAAATTATCTCTCTAACGAACTAGAAAAAAATCAAAACAGAGCACTAAGGTACATTCACTCCGACTACTCCTCCTACACTAGTATCACTTCACTTCGTAATCGGTCTGATCTCCAAACACTTTCTCTTCGTCGAAGGCTTTCCCGACTTGCCCTTCTTCATAAAATATATTATCACAATCCGCAGATGAAAATGGCCCTTCGCAGCGTCCAAGATCGAATTTCCGCTAGGGTTGACAATGTGTGTAAATCAAATTCATCCGCCCTTCATCCTTGTTTTTCGCAAATTCCATGCTACCTCTTGCTATTGGCGATTGGAATTCATTACCCAACGACACTGTTCTAGAAATTAAAACATCCAAGTGTTGTGAACTTGTCAGTGTTTTTTTTGGATGAAATGAACGAGTTTTAAATTTGTATAGTGAATTGTTAACTTGTTATTGCCATTTAACATTTGTACCATGTTTTATTTTTATTTTTGTTGTGATTTCTACTTTTGTGTTCAAACAAGTGTCCTTTAACTTACCCTCCCTTGTGTAATACCCGGACACGGGTCCTCAAGGTAAATAAATAAAATAAATGAAATGAAATGAAATTACAAGCTTTGTTAAGCTTGTAATTGCACGTAATTGCAAGCAGGGCGACTGGCCGCCGCCATGCTTCTGCTCGTGCGGGCAAGGACGTGCAATTACAAGCTTGCCAAAGCTACGTTTACGCGCACGCTGCACATGCTTGCACGCATGGGGCATCAGTCAGGCCATGTCTCTGCGCGTGCTGGCAAGTGCGTGCATTTACAAGCTTTCCACCGATGCTACGTTCACGCGCACGCAGTACATGCTTGTGTCGCATGTGGCACCAGTGGCGCCCTGACTGGTGCCCCATGTGTGCAAGCGCGTGCAGCACGCGCGTGAACATAGCTTTGGCAGGCCTGCAATGGACCTATAGGAGGTATTCACTGGCCGCCATATTTGAGGTCACTGTTTGAGAGCGCATGCTCAAAACGAGCTCACATTAATAGGCTGCCAAGACCGGCAATCTTGATGGTGCGGTGTGCACGTTGCAAAATAACTGTGGAAGCTAGCCATCAGCACGTGCTCAGCATTAGCGCACACAGATATGGCCGCCAGTGAATACACCCTATTGCTAAATCACCCAAGCATCAAGGAGAATGCTGGGAATGTAGGTACACGCGCAGCATGCGCTCGATTTCCCCGTATAAAAGATTCGAAGTAAATAAACCAAACAAGGCGTTGACGAACGCGCGTGCAAGATGCTATTTGTTTTAGGCTTTTGCATTAGAGCAGTGACTTCCGCAAACGCCATCACGTGCGACGGGTGTAACTACACTCGCAACATGCTCCTTGGTGCTTGGGCAATTTAGCAAAAGGTCTATTGCACGTGCTTGCTCACACAAGCAGGAACGTGGCGGCCGCCAGATGCCCTGTTTCAGAGCCGTATATTAGGAGAGTTTGGACAATAGGCGGAGCAAAAGGCCGCCGCCAGCGCCGAATATTCCCCCACGCTTAGAGCGTAAACTAAATTTGTGACACAGCGTCGACCAATCAGGAGACCTCTACTCCATCTCACAAATGTCTGCAGTGAA
Source organism: Ixodes ricinus (assembly GCA_037355805.1). NCBI lineage: Eukaryota > Metazoa > Arthropoda > Arachnida > Ixodida > Ixodidae > Ixodes > Ixodes ricinus. Next base: position 49,839 of record JAZHYW010025050.1, on the reverse strand, counting down.
GACAAAGGCACAGGCGCGTGAGCCTAGCTCAGCGAAACGCTTTTGTTTGTACGAGACCTCGTGCATAGGAGGCACTTTCCAAAGCCACGCGCTCGTGCCCACGCCTTTGTCTGCACTGCTAGAACAGCGTCCTGAGACTGGCTGAATGAAAGCAGCGCAAAGGGTGGGGTGCGCGAGCGTCTTGAGACGCGGAGTCCCGCTCGGCACGGCTCAAATTATACTTCGTTTCGCTTTATCTGCGAGTGAAGCCAAAGCTAGAAGCGCGAGACCAGCGCTTTTTGCATTTCTCCCCAGCTCGCGCGCTCGAGCTACGCCTGAACGCACAGAGCTTCGTGCTCGCGCTTCCAGTTTTGCCTTCGCTCGCACATAAGGTGGAACTAAGTATAGTCGTGTCACAAATTTAGAGAACACGACCACCGCTAGGGGCTGTTTCGCGGCCTGTGGTTGGCCCCGAGATGCTCGCCTATTCAAACCAATGTAGTGGCCAAACTCTCTCAATAAACGGCTCTGCCCTGTTTGCAATCGTCTATAGATTAGGTCGGTTGTGGCACTCCCGCGGATGGGGTTGACTTTCCTCACCTCCTTCAGCCCGCCGCCTTAGCCCCCCGTTAGCCTCCCGTTGTTTGAAGCATCATCTAGATTTTCGTTTCAAAACCGTGTTCTAAAGAGTGCGGTTACCGTTGTACTATAGTTACCGTTGCAGCCGTCTCAAAACGATGTCACGTCGAACGACAGGACGGGAGGAGGGTCGTGAGAGGAGAGAAGAGAGAGAAAGAAAGCGGGGGTACTGCTCGTGGAAGAGCGTCTATGGGTAGTTCGGTAACTAAGCTAGTCTAGGAACTTTGGGCTCATCCTGTTCATGACGTCACGGAGGAACCATAAAAAGACACTATCGAAAAAGCATGGCGCTAATAACCAACTGTCCCATATTGCAGTGCGCAGTAGACCTGTACAGACGCGTACAGTCCAACATCACCAGTCATTTCCGCATCCGTGACATTGGCGACTTGGGCGCAGCCCTTCGGAACATTTCGTCCCTCCATCGCCTAAATGGAAACATTGTCAAGAACCTTGAAACGGTCCAGAAGAGCTTCCAACGTCTACGCATCCCAAATGTCGAAAACACGCTGTTCCACCGGTCCCTCACGACGGCCGACCACGTATTCCGAGACATGTCCAAGACGGTCACATCCGGGCAGCGCGTCCAGACCTCCTTTCAGAACTTCAACAAGACCCTGCAGACGATCGGCAGTCTGGCGACCGCCGGTGCCAAGTCCGTCACTCCAACGGTCAACCAACTCAAGTCCCAGTTCCAGGAGGACCTCAAGAACATCCAAGACATCACCAGGTCACTCCCCAAGGCGGATGTGGTCAAACTGACGCAGAACACGGTGGGCAACTTCACGGTCCTAGTTCGCAACCTGACGGGCTCTCTGCCGGAAGTCATGCGTAGAGCCGGCACGCAGGGAACGCAAGGCACCAGGCCGCTCAGAGAGTTCATCTCCACGATGACGCAGAGTCTTAAGAACGCGTCTTTTTCCATCTCCGGCAACTCGAGCGCCATTCCGGCAGCGGGCCAGGACCTCATGCACGCGTACGACGGCTTCCAGCTGGCCGTCAACAACGGAGTGGTGGCCATGTCTGATTTGGTGCGTGGTTCACTGAGGCTCGTCAATCCCGCCAACTGGAACGTCCAGGTCGGTGACGGCGGTAAGATGGAGCCTGTGCGCATCAACAGATTCATCGGTAGCCTGTTCAAGCGCCGAGGATAGTGGGCGGCGCCCGTGGCGCCGGACGAGGCTCTTATGCTCCTATGCACCGAATGAGCGTGACGCAAAGAAACGAAAACAGTGGCACAAACAAAGAACAAACGGAACGTTTTTTTTAGTTTGTCCTTTGTTGGCGCTATATAGTTCCGGAGCACGTTAGATCTCTACCAGCTTGCACACTTGCTCATTGTAAACCGAAAGTGTATGCTTGTCACTTCTCCGCGCGCGTTCTCAGCAATAACGTTCGTGAATAGAACGTGTCAACACGTTTTATTTTAAGTCCATTGAGTATTCACCTTGTCGGTGTAGACCTCACGAATTGCGAAACCAAGCAAATCAATTTTTGTTTCAATGTAAATAGATCACCTATGTATTTACTATAATACTATACTCCGTCTCACCTTAGCATGAATCTCATTGTTAGCCGCGCATGTTAAAAGCGCGAACTAATAGACCATTTGCTATATTACCCAAGCATCAAGGAGAATGCAGGGATTGGTGTTCCACGCGCCACACGCGCACGCCTTCCCCGTATAAAAAGATTCGGAGTAAATAAGCAAAATAAAGCGTTGACGAACGCGCGTGCAAGATTCAATTTGTTTTATGTTTTTGCTTTAGAAAATTTACTACTGCTGAGGCCAGCACGTGCGGCGCGTGGAACACCAATCCCTGCATTCTCCTTGATGCTTGGGTAAGACAGCAAATGGTCTATTGCTTTGGATGAAGCCTCGGCGGCTACACAAGCGCTCGTGCAGCAAGTGTTCCAGTCAAGGCAGAATTCTAAGTGGAACAGTCAACTAGCCGCTCGCGCTTGTACAGCCTTCGCAGTTAGTCCGTGCTAATGTGAGACGAAGTATAGCGCCTTTTATTATACTCGCCTCATGTATGCACGTCATATATTGATGGTTGACAATGATGCATTGTATGTATAGAAACTCTCAATGAATTAAAATATATCTATGATAGAATCCGGCATTTCTTAAGACTTACTTCTGGCTGACAGAAAATGTGCGTAAGTGGCGTCCGTATCGACAAATAAACAACAAATAAACATCGCCAGTTCTCAATAAGGCCTCCTGTTCCTTGGTTCTTGAAGATCCGCGCTATTTGTGCGTAGTCTGTTTGGAAAATCCCGATAACACGTAGTCAATTTAAACTTGTAAAATAAACAAACAAAAAAAACGAAAAAAAAAACGGAAAGGAGTTTTTGGGGCCTTAATTTTTCGGCCCATGACGCTTCGCGGCGACAGTCTGCGGCGGCTCATTACAAAAATGTTAACCCACTTGGCCGACCCGTGGCGACAGTCTCATGCAGCTTATCACAAGAAAAAATCTAATCTGAACTGTCAATAAAACGATTTGTCGATGAAACAATCTGTCGATGAAACATCGAGTGTCGATGAAACGTCGTTCGATGAACTGATTGGTTGCCGCTTGGTTGGTAAGATCGTTGCCGTTGAGCTTTTCCCGTTTGTCTTTTGTAGATCCGGCGTTCATGTCTGTCGTGGCCGGTTTCAAGCAGTGCATGTTGGACAAAATACTCGATAAAAATATTCATGTTTAGTTACTAAATACCTGCTTCATAAAGTATTAAAATACGACTCGTTATTTTCACTGTAAAGAATCTTGAGTAGGGTACAAATACTTAGAAATGTAATTCAATTACTTTTGAAGATACTTGTGCATTGCGTAATTTGTATCGACGTCAGTGACAAACACAATTATACATTTGAGCAAGTCTGGTTTACCATAACGGTCTATTAGCACGCAGCAGCACAAAACGGCAAAAAAAAACAAAAAAACATCGTGTTTTTTTATTTTTTTACGCAGTGCTACTATAAGGAGCAGGATATCACTGATACATGTTACAAAACATTTCTGGGACAAAAAAAAAGGGGGGGAACAAAAAGTCGCGTTATTTATAGTGACATCGCTGAATATCACGTCCTGCGGCGCACCTTTAGACGCATCGTTTAACTACAGTCCGTATTCCCTAAATGGGGAGTTCACTATAAACTAACTTGGGATACGGAAATGAGTGAATGGATAACAAATAGAGCCACCATAATAACCACGGCGCTGGTCGCAACTTCAAGGAGGTTGCGTTCAGAAAGGCACTCAACGTTGGGGGACGCAATGTTGGCATTTTGAGAGGTCATCCTGCTCATAGTTTATTTCCTGTCCTGTTCTCTGCTTATCAGTTTTCGCTTACAGACAGTGCCGCGCTAGAGCAATAAATGCCAAACTGAGGCCAAAAAGAAACAAAAGAAGCCTTGACGGTTTGCCGTAGCAGGGTCAATCAAATCAAATCAAATAGTTTATTTTCCCATTTACAAAATGGGGGGAGGCCGAGGAAAAAAGCTGATAAATCAGCTTGACATGGTCCTCGGCCCCCCTACAGAGGCAGTGGCGGCGGCAATGGAAAAATATACACTGAAGAGTTAGGAAGCAAAAATATAGTTAGTGAAAATACAAAAGGGCGTGTCAGGAGCACTGGGAAGAAATATTAAACAACATTGAGAAACGTACCAGCACTTTCCCTATCGTTACACAAAGTTCGACTTTACTTAAAAAGCCTAAACTTAAAAAAAAAAAAAATTACAATGAAAGTAAACACATTAAAAAAAGGGTTGTTTACAGCGTAGATCCTTATTGCCTATTCAAATTGCAGAAATATGTAAAAAAGAATGAACACATTACGAGTGATCTACAATAAAATACACAGAAACAGTCAACATCCGGAAAACACGATGAGAAATACGGTATGTAATACAAGTACACTGCGAGGTAAACTAAAAATACATAATACAAACTGAGTGCGGCCAGCGCCGTACACACTTTTGCTTTCTGCCTTTCTCATGGTTGTAAAAAATTTCGTAATTGTTTAAATGATGTGCTATGTATATCTAGCTCATTACATGACAGATGATTTAACAGTTTTGGCAAGGTGTGCCTCAACATTTGATCTCCGTATGCAGTTCTGTTAGTGGTCACCTGCCAGTATTCCCGCCTTCGTGTTTCATACACGGGGATGTTTTTCGTCAAGTGTGATAATTTAGGAATTGTTTCAATGCGATTATATGTTTGATTTTTGTACGTACAAATGAGCCTATAGCTATACATATTCTGAACCGCCAGTGAGTCTAAACTTCTAAAGAATTCTTCTGTATGCGAGTCGTAAGGGGCGTTGTGGATTATACGCATCATTCTTTTCTGAAGTAGGTGAATTTTGTTTAGGTTAGTCACTGTGGTCGTGCCCCAGACGAGATGCGAGTAGTTAAGGTACGAACAAAATAACGATCTGTATATAACTTTCTTAACGAAGAGCGGAAGCACAAAGCGGTTTCTATATGTTAATCCAATGACACCAGCTAATTTCGAAGCTATATTTCTGACGTGTGAGTCCCAGGTCATATGCTCATTGAAGATCACACCTAAGGTTTTAAAATCTTTAACCATTTCAATCGGTGAGCTATTTATCAAGAGATCGGCAGGCAGGCTAACGTTTCTATTTCTAGGGCGGAACAAGATATATTTTGTTTTGTTTGTGTTGATTTTTAGATAGTTACTTTCTGTCCAGTCGTACAACTTACTTAGAGCGGCGTTTGCAGCATCGGTGATCTCGCTGTGATCACTTCCTGCAAACAACATTGTTGTATCGTCTGCGTATATCAAAAATTTAGCTGTCACGCCGATGTCCACTATGTCATTAACATATAGATTAAATAAAAGCGGTCCTAAAATGCTGCCTTGAGGTACCCCAGTACTTATTGGTTGTATAGTTGAGCAGTAACTATTGATGTTAACGTACTGCCTGCGGTGAGATAAGTATGATTGCATGAGCGCTAATGCTTGGCCACGGATTCCATAAAAATCTAGTTTTCTTATGAGTAAGCTATGGTCTAGATAGTCGAAAGCTTTTGTGAAATCTATAAAGACCCCCAATACCATTTGTGTTTGTTCAAAATTTCTCAAGATAAATTCTTTTGCCTCAAGTAACGCGAGTTCGGTGGAGCGATTTTTCCTAAATCCAAACTGTGCATCGGTAAGCACATTATGTTTATCACAAAATGAAGTCAATCGTGCGCATATTATTTTTTCTAACCCTTTTGAGAATACCGGTAAAATTGACACCGGCCTATAGTTCGTCATATTATTTTTATCTCCTTTTTTGTGAATTACCGATACTTTTGCAAGTTGCATATTTTTAGGAAATGATGCGCTAAGAATGCATAAATTAAAGATATAAGCCAGATGGGAGGAGAGCAAGTCTATGACGTATTTGACTGGTGTTATTTGAATGTTATCCGCGTCACAACTATTGCTGTTTTTTATTCCCAGGAACACCGATACGATTTCATTTTCAGTAACAGGGCATAAAAATATAGAGTTATTGTTCCCTTGTCCATTTATTTTATAGGTGCGAGTACAATTAGACCCACGATTGGCGACGTTTGCAAAATAGTCATTAAATGCATTTGCCAGAGGGATACCGCCCAATTGTTTACCATCACTGATTATGCTGTCAACGGAGGTTGATGTTTCTCTGCGGTTTAGGACTGAGTTTAACTTCTTCCACATTATATCAGTCCGCCAGTACGACAACGAAAATGATTCACTGTAATATTTTTCTCTGGCTTTACGGAGCTCTTTTGTAAGTTGGTTCCTATATTTTTTGAATTCTTTCAAGCAATTAGAGTCACGCGTTTTTAAAAATGCCCTATACATGTTGCATTTTATTCGCATTTTCCGAATCAACTCCTTGGTGATCCACGGTTTCCTTGCTTTATTGGGCGTTACCCATTTTCTTAAAGGAAAACTGTCATTGTAGGTGGCTCGAAATATATCCAAAAACAAGTCGTATGCTTCGTTTGCATCTGTTTTTCTGTAAACCTCACTCCAATCTATGAATGCAATGTTTTTCCTGAATATTTCTAATTGGATTGGCGTAATTGGCCGAGTGTAAACAAATTTAGATGGCTGTTTCATTGGGATGCTTTTTGTTCTTGCAGTAAACAAGTATACTGGCAGGTGATCGCTAATCGCGCAACTCATCGCTCCTGCTTTTGTAGATGACGTTGCGGAATTGGTTATAAAAAGATCTAGAAGTGTCTCCGAAGTTTCAGTTACCCGCGTTGGCGTTGCTATTTGATTTGTACAACCATAGACAGCTAGAAGACTTTCCATATCGCATTTGTGAACTGAATCTGCAAGCAGGTTTATGTTGAAATCCCCTCCCCAAACGATGTCATATCTATTACTAGAAGCATATTCAAGAAACACTTCCAAAAAGTTTAAAAAAGTTGCAATATTTCCTTCTGGAGGGCGGTAGAACACCGCAATAATCGTATTGTTTATTACAAAGGATAACACTTCATAATCCTTATTAGAAATACAGTATTCGGTCAATAGCTCAGAGTTCAAGTTTTTCTTTATTAAGAGCGAGATCCCGCCACCTCTGCTGCTGTTTCGGTTTAAAACATGACTGTTATACATTGGTAGCTTGAAAATATCAGTTTCATTAGTGTACCATGTCTCAGAAAGCATAATAACATCAAATAAAAACCCAAACTGTTTAAATAACAATTCTAGCTCCAAAAATTTGTTTTTTGCAGAACGTACGTTTAGGTGAAAATACTTTACAGTGTCATTTATATCATCACCAAGATATCTGCCTATCTCCGATGGAAGTAGGATATCTGAAGTAGACATTTTTTCCGTTAATCAAAAGAAACTTGCAAAAAAAATTGCTTCGTCACTCAAGTTTCAAAAGGTCATCTTTCGTGCTCAGCATAACAGCGTTGGTGCCTTGCTCCCTTCGCACAAACACCTTCCCGTTCCTATGCCACGCGTACTGATAGTTGTTTTCTTTTGCCCAATCCTTAGCCGTCCAGAGCAGTGCTTTTGTTTGTCGTGTCAAATATATAACAAGGAAAAAAAAGGTGTCTTCTTCTTGTGTCCAGTTCTCATTTTCTCCTATCTGGTATTTTCTTAACACTGAAGTCGGCATTGTTGTCGTGGGTCGTTTCCTGTTCTGCGTTGCGCCCCAGTGTGACAATCGTTGCTTTCGTAAAACCACCCCTTTTGTTTGAGGATTTTTGGGAGGAAAATTTAGGAAACAAAAGGCGCCTTTGGGAAGGCGAGGGGAAAATCTTAATTGCACGAACTTTGGGGTGAAATATGAGTCACAATCGGCACAAAAGCGATGTTTTCACGAGCTCAATCTAAGTCACCCTAGCTTATCAAAGCTAGCAACAGGATTTAGTTGCTAGAACGAATGTTCACGTTTGCTCGGGCCACGCCCACGCCACTTCGTACCGAAAAACTCGGAAAATGGCGGAATGTCAAAACTGTATTTGAGATAATGAGCACAAGATACTCAGATATGTACCGTAATAAAAGAAAAAACAGTTTGAAATACTCCCGATCAAAAGTATTTGCAAGATACCAAGGCTACTTCAAAAAGTATTTGAAACACAGTATCTTGAGTAGAATATTTGAGATATTCACAATTTTCAAGTACTTCTTTCTTTTTTCTTGCTGCTTGAAGTCGGGACGCGCGAGAAGAGCGCATAGAAAAATAAATGTTCGTTGGTCGTCGCGACCAAGTAACTGAGCGACGCTATCGGCCATGTTGATTTTAGGGAGTTTTCGTAGATCGTTTCCGCTGTCCCGCAACGCCTCCGCAACCCGCTACGAGATCCGGGTTTCTACAGCCAAGGCCATTGGCGCGCAGGCGCGGTAGCGGCTTCTTCGTTGCGGAGGGCTTAGCGGAGCTTAGCGGAGGGAGAACGCGGTCTACGAAAACTCCCTTTTATCGCAAAAAAGTGCGTAAGACAGCTCCGGAGGTGTCATAGGATTCCATCGTAACCTGCGCAAAAGTTACAATAATTTGCTTTAGTAAATGCAAATTTGTTCTTACGTTTTTTTTTTGTGCGCATTTTTAGCGTAAGATTGTTTCGTGAATCTGGCCTCTGGCTCGGCTGGCCCCTTCAGCTGGGAATCCGATTGTTTGGACGGGCCGGGGCAGAGCGCCGGAAAAATCTCGGAGGCCAAGCGCCTTTGCGCCTGCTTCACATAATCACCGCCAGGGGCGCCACCTCCCCATACAATGAAGACAAAGAGGGCTCTGGAAAGCTATAGATTAAACAAAACAGTTATTGCCAAAGAAAGCATTTATGATAATTCTAGGGGAAGCTCATTGTTGTTTGAGGCAAGGACAGGTGTTTTGCGAACCAGAACATACAGAGCGAAGTACCAGGAAATGGATACAGTGTGCGCTGCTTGTGGAGAGGTGGACGAGACGGCTGAGTACTTGATACTCTACTGTAAAGGGCTTCACCCTATGCCTACCGAAGACAAATATAGATTTAATAAAGTCATTGGGTTTTAGAGACAGCGAAGGAAAAGTGGATTACAAGACAGTAGAGATTACCAAGCAAAGATTAAGTGAATGGTGGCAGAAAGCACGAGAAAACTAGGTATTTTCTTATTAACTGATGGCAAGGGGGTTTTATAGCCTCACTTTCTGTTCAGTGCAGAGTGTATATAGTTTTCACATTTAAATATTCTAAGCTTAAATGGTAAGACAAATTGGCTAGGTGGCGTAAGCTACCGCCCGATCCAAAGGGCTCAGCCGTATTCATCCATCCATCCATCCATCCATCCATGAAGACGATGCTTGTCTGCTGCGTACCGCTACTACCGCAACGTACGTAATTCCAATACTTTCGGAACGCATATTTCAAAGCGGGTGAGCAGCAACATATGTAGTTTCCAAAAGTGAATAAATGTAGGGGTCAGTAGGTATGAGCCTCATCACCCAACACGAATTACAGGACAGGGGGAAGAGCTGGTAAACTTTCACAATGTCAAAGCAGCGAACATTGCAAGTTTTTATTGCTGAAGTCGAAGGCGAGGCCAAGATCAGAATGTGAAAAGGAATTGAAACATCCAGTGTACTATGGGGTTACAACCGCTATGAAGTCTCCTAATAAGTGTGGAATGTGTTAGCGGTGCCAGGGCTCACGTTCCGTATATGACGTAGTGTGCCTGTTGTCAGGCACCTGTCACTACCTCGAGGTGTGCGAGAGAGGTGGCCAGGTCCGTCAGTCAAGCAGCGCTAAAGAGGCCGTGGCAGTGTCGTCAAAGCTGATCCAGCTTTGACAACAATGAGGACCGAACTAGCTGGGCTTTGAGTGAAGCCTCAGCAGGATGCTGAGGCTTCACTCAAAGAGACGCTAAGAAAGGCCTGTCTAGACAGGCTTCTTTATTGACCGTCAAACTCGTTTTTTGTCAATATGCCTAAAAAGTGCGGTAAAAAGAAAAACGAAGTAATTGCCTACGAGCGATCAACAGCTACCATCCCTGTAAAGTTTTATATTCGTCTCGTCTCGTGACGTGAAGTCGCTCGTTGTCTTCGGGTCTGTGCTGACGTCGTCGTCGCCGATTGCCAGTCAAGGGTCTCTTGGGTTTTATAAATGTCGGGATCGTAGACTTTTAGGCTTGAATAACTTGGTTTAGTATACAGGTATCATACACAAAAATTACAACATAGTTAAAGTTCACTAGATCTCAAAACTCGGTGGCCTCTGCCGTTTAACTCTCTCAAAATGGCCCTCCGCCACCAACTCTGTAAACATTCCAATCGTCGACCCCTACAAAAGCACGTACAAGTCCTTAACACACCTCTCGTGTTCACAACAGCCGATTCCCGGTACAACCCCGAAAGGTCGACATCACGGGATAGGACACGCCATCAACGGCATTATGCGCGTACATAAACAGTACATATTCCGAACGAAGCTGTCAAATAATACAAAGCACCTTCGTAGACGAATGAGTTATATGCGGAGCTTTATATAAACAGGTGTAAGGTTACAACGTTCACGTTCGCGCCACCACCTGGGGCCCATCGACCCCGGGAGGGGGCACGCGCCGTTCCATAAAGATGCTCGAACCCCCGAAGAAGCCAAAAACATACAAAATTACACAACGCCGAATGCCTAAAATAGCACCAGGAATGCAAGGAAGCAAGAGAGAGGCTTAGTAACTTCGTTCACATTTTCTGTCTTGTATTAGGGTGCCTGCATGTCTGTCTGTCTCAGGTGAAGACATCCATTGTTGCCCTGAATGTGCTAACGCGTGACGCTCTCGAGCACTCGGTGCCTGACTTGGGCGGTAAAATGGCGTGTATGCATTATACTTCGGTTTAGCTTGGGTCCAGACGCAGCCGAGGCTACAAGCGCGAGCATGTGGCCCTGAACAGTGCTTGCGCTGCACGAGCGCGCGTGCTTGGCAGGGACGCTGAAAGCCCGGCGCTCACGCTTGTAGCATCGGCCGCGTCTGGACCCAAGCTGAAACGAAGTAGTAGTCAAAGCTAAGCGCTCGAGCTGAGTGACACCGGATTGCGCGCGCTTCAAAATGCATAAAAAATCGATTGGGCGGAAAAATGGCTGAGATGTCACCACTCAAGTACGGTGGCTATAGGGGTAGGTGTACCGAGCACTCCGCGTTTATGGGTAGTTCCACGTGCCGCCGCTTCATGACGAAAAAGTGGCGCTGTAGCCAGGATACCGGTGCATTTCTGCTGGAAGGGGCGTGGCGTGAAGCGTCACGGGGCACGAGAGCGTCTCGTACTCCGCGTGCTCATGCAGGACGCACTTCTACGCTTGGTGCCATTGTGCGCCGCCCGATGGCACCAGGCGCAGGGTACCGGCAGAGCCGTTTATACTGAGAGAGTTTGGCCAATGGGCGGAGCTTGTTGCCCGCTAGAACTAGCGGATTTCGCGATAACACAAAATGGCGTTACTTCTTTCTCTTCTTTATTCCTGAGAAATCGCATAGAGTTCCTATGAGTCAGAGCCACAAAATGGCGGACGGAATTAGTCATCCCCCGGTTGTCAGACTACGCTGCTGTGGTTGCCAGACTGTCAAAATATCCTTAAAAAGGCCAAACTCTCTCAGTATAAACGGCTCTGGGTACCGGTAGAGTGCCTTCATACAAGCGCGCGCTTTTGCTTGAGTGGTGACATCTCAGCCATTTTTACGCCCAATCGTTTTTTTATGCATTTTGAAGTGCGCGCAATCCGGTGTCACTCAGCTCGAGCGCGTAGCTTTGGCTAATGCATAGACGCCATTTTAGCGCCCAGGTCACGCACCGAGTGCGCGAGAGCGTCACGCGCTGACACATTCAGTGCAACAATGGATGTCTTCACCCTGAGACAGACAGACATGTAGGCACCCTAGGTACCGGTGCCATCGGTGTCATGAACAAGTGGCATGCTATCGATTTTCTGTTCGGCACACCTCCTTATTACCGCTCATTCACACTGGAAGCTGGATCCGCGTTCCGCAAAGCGGTTGCGAACGCGGTTGTATAAAGATCCAGTAGCAATTGCACGCGCACTCGATGACATCACGTGCGCGTGCAATTGTACTGAATCTTTATACAACCGCGTTCGCAACCGCTTTGTGAAAGCGGATCCGCTTCCAGTGTGAATGAGCGGTTATAGCCACCATAACTCAAGCAAAAGCGCGCGTGTGTATGAAGGCACTCTATCTTGTATGGGGAAGCAGAGCACCCTTGTGGTGATAGTTGGCAACTGACAATTGGGCAGTCAACATCTGTACACATGAGGCTATAGTGGAGAATTAAGACACACGTAGATACATTTTAGATAAGACACACTTTATCTTATCAAGCCGTTTCAAACGCCAAAAGCGTCGCTTCTTCCTCCGAAAAGCAAATCTTGTAAGAGCTACTTCGCGCGGCGTAGAAACACTGCCAATTTTTTTTTCCCTTGAGGTAAGAACGAATATAGGAGATAAAAATTACAAACTCTAACCATAAGTTCATTACAGTACTGTTTAATAAACTTAAGGTTAGAGTTAAAGTCTTCCCCTAACCAGGCAGAGAGCTGCCGAACGTTTACCTTCAAAATGATTATAGTAGGTGAGGTGAATGAGTGGGCGAAAGAGATGGGAGGGATATCGCGCGATAATGTGAACTGTGAAATTAATACTACCAATCTCTGGGCACGTTCGTTTGGGTGTGCACGATATACTTTATTTAAAGATTTGGCTATTCTTGTAGCTTTTCTTCCCAATTACTTTCTTTGACTTGAATCAATCGTGGTGCAGACCTCTCGGCACTGCGTTTTGCAGGACCGGACCTTTCGCCACTGAAGTAGCCACCCCGACCTTGGAGTCCTGCTCGCGAGCAAACTGGATGAAGATCTGCTCCAGGGTGCTGTCCGACGCTAAAACGTGCGCCAGCTTAAACTGCCTTTCCAGTTCTTCAACCTTCGTGAAGAGGACGCTCCAGAGGAGTTTTTCCTCCATGTGATACTCGAAGGTGTCCTGGAAACATGACAAGACGCCAGATTACAAGAATGTCGACCCTTTGCCGTACTAGTGTGCAAAGGTAGTAACACATAATGCGATGTGTTAGTGTGGAGAAAATATGCACACACGTGGAAACCGGACGGCGCGAAGCGGCCCTGTGTCGTGCAAGGCTAGCACGTCAGCGCTCACTGGATGTACTTGTGGGAGCCACCTTCTGTGGTTGCAGTGTAAATGCGACCTCCTCAGAGCCTCGCTGGAGCGTGAGACGCAGTGGGTAGACGGAGCGTGGGGAAAACAAGATTCGCGTCTCCAGCCCTTTGCTCGCCCTCCCTCGGCGGAAACGGTAAGTGCTCTAGTGAGGGTCCTCCGGTTCTCCTGCTCAGCGGGCACGGCGGAACTGCCCGCGATCATGGCTCGCGAAATGTGATGTACGAATGCAAACAGCACTCTTCACTGTCCTAATGTAGTGCTGCAGCCGGTATGGGATTGTAGCTTAGTAGAGAGTTTTTTTTTATTGCGCATAGAAGCAGCACAAGCCCTGTGCGTTTGCGTTAGAGTTGAATGCTCCCGATGCTCATGCGCGTCGCCACCATGCTCCAATCAAAGACCCCAATTTTGGGCTCCGCGCACGCGCCGTATGGAACATGCAACGCTAACGTAGACACACAGTGCTTGCGTTCGCTCGGATACGCAATACTAAAACTCGTTACTCTTTCACCGGTTTCCAATGCCAACGAAACGTGCTGCAGTGAGCAGACATGAAAGCTGTAAGGCGTTCCTTCAAACCGGAAAAGCTGAGATTGGCAAAACGACGGCGTGTAACAACCAAAGGGACTAAATGTTCTGAAAAGATTGGTAATTAAAAAAATAACCCGTTTTTACTTTTATATTTTTTATTTTGGAGCATTTCGTCTGGAAGGATTTGCGGCAACTTCGGAAGTTTTGCAGATTGTCAAAAGTTGCGAATTTGATAGCACCAAATGCTATACCCAGAATTAATGTTAATTGACATGAATTTCTCAGATTGGCAAGAATTATTACATTGATTTTAGAGTATATCTATTTCATAACTTGTTAATTAAAAAAGTGGCAATTGGCAACAGTGAAAATAATGGCACAGTTGATAGCCATACTTGTTCGCGCGTTTGAAATTAGATCTCACAGGCAACAAATGTTATTAGAGCTTGAAAAAAAAAACTACCTATTAAAATATCGTAAGTGTCTTGTTATTATTATTATTATTACAAATTGCGGCAATGTAGGCCCCAATAAACATCACGATTACAAAAATACGCCAATTAACCATTATAGTCTTACTAGAAAGGTACCATTTAGTTTTCTTTTAGCATATGAAAAACACTGACATCGTCATCAAGATCGGCAAACAGTCAAACACTGGATGTAATAACAAGTCATATGCGTCACGCGTTGCTTTAAACACACACACACACACACACACACACACACACACACACACACACACACACACACACACACACACACACACACACGCACACACACACACACACACACACACACACACACACACACACACACACACACACACACACACACACACACACACACACACACACACACACACACACACTCACTCATCATCATCATCATCACTACTACTCACACACACATACATACACACTCTCTCTCTCTCTCTCTCTCCCTGCTGTCTGACTCGGTTTCCGTCTTTTTTGGTAGTAAGAACAGCGTTTTTTTAATTTATTTGTTTCGTGAAAATATTCTAAACTAATCGCCGGTCGCTATATTTTGTAAAATTGGGATTGATTCTGTTATTGTTGCGCTGAGAATAACGTTAAAGCAATCAATCATATATATACCCCAAAAAGAATTAAAATGCCCACAGTTCATTATTTCACATGACAATTATTTGAGCGAGAAAAGGCAGCAAGAACACACCAATATCAGCACAGATTTTTCAACAAATATAATATTTTATGCACGGTGATTCTATGTCACCTCTAAGGTGTATAGAAAGTCCCTGTCTTTAAAGGGACACTGAACTCGCCAAAATATTTTGAATTATATCTGATCGGATATTATACGTCACAAAATAAAGTTTCCGCGAACAACTTCTTTAGCTCAATAACTACGATGTGAGACACATCTCGAGTTATGAAAGAATCCCAAATTAGCACCTATACCGAGAAATTAAATCCGGAAAAGAGGTTTGCTTCGGTTCCGTTTCAGAATGAAAACGTGCCTCCTGGCGTAAATACTAGGCTAAACACCGTCTCTGTTTGCGCGAAAGCAGACACTGGTCAAAGTGTGCCGTGTTTGAGATTTTCGTGCCGACTAAGCACCAAATGCGGACTATGCACGGCGTGCGGACTATGCAGTGTGCGGACTATCTAAGCAAAATCTTTTATTCTTGACCCCAAATTTGTCTCTGCGGACTATACATCGGGTACGGACTATAGTCCGGAAAATACGGTAACTGTGTTAGCACTGCCTCAGAGGAGCGTTCATTCATCCACAACGAACACGGGTGAAGCTTCAGCGCCATCTAAAACGAAGCGTTTTGTTGCAGTTTTTCTTTCTCCAGTTGATGCAAAGCACAAATATTGTCAGCTGACGGATGTAAACTTGCAGAAGCACAGGGGCGCAACCTTAATGTTAAATATAGTATAGCCTGCCCTCTATAGGACAGTTCTTTGAGTAAACATTTGATTTTTGTAAGGAAATGTATAGTGCCTGAAAAAGCCAGACGCCAAGGCAGAGCCAAACTTGACCTTCTTTGGCCAGCGTCTGTGTGTCTTGGCCCTAATTCTCCAAACAAGTTCCAAAGTTGCTTCGTAGGGGTAGTTTGGCTGCCATGTGGCACCTTTGGGCCTAAATTGCCAGAGAAGTGCTAAAGTCAGGCTTCACTTCTGAGCTTGTTCGGTCTTCACGTGGCAACTTTGAGCATAAACTGCCAGACAAGTGCCAGATATAGGCGTCACTGCTGGCTGTCATCTGGCATCAATGACTCAAGTCTGGCATTCTGGGTATGGTGGCAAGCCAAAAAAAAGCCATATAAACGCCAAAGGAAAGCACTTTGGCGCTGACTAACGCCTTGTAGAAAACTGCATTAGGCCATAGGTTATCCCCTAGGTAGGATTGCCAAGCTTGTACCAAGCTAGGCGTGCTTCTTTTTTTCTTTGCGCGCAACGTGGGTAAAGAGCGCTCGTACGATTTTTTTGGTTTTGCTGAAATACCGGAGCACTTAGGCACCTATAGAGCGTCGATCAAAATCGATCATAAACACGCACCCATTGCTCTAACTAAATTCTGCCTGCAGCAGGAAACAGTGCGCGCATACACTCTAAAAACAGATTCCGTTCTTGAAAGGTTCTTAATTCGACGCTCCAAGAACCCTTTCAGCTTGTAAAGAACCGCTTCGCCTCAAGTACTATTTCCCTTGGTGCACTAGGAAGGTAACTGGGCGATGAAGGACTCTTCTGCGTCAGAATTAGAGCTTAGAACAACCTCTTATAGGTTTTTCAAGAAGAACCCTTTTAGGGGTGTTTAAAATAAGTTTTAGGGTGTAAACGTAAAATATAAACAAACCGAAGAACCCCTAAAGCCCCAATCGCACTCTTCATAGATCATACAAGAAGACAGTCCGCAAACAGGAGTCACCGCAACATCCGTGGTTCGAATGCCGCGTGCCAAGTTTTCTGCTTGAACTCATCTGGCATGCGGTATTCGAAACACGGAACTCGAGGCGACGCGCGTTCCGAATCTGTACGCAGACTGTTTTAATGCGAATAGCATTCTTTGGATACTTCACGCACTTTTCGTCTATGTATCTATCTATCTAGTTATCTATCTGGCTATCTAACCTCTTACGCCGCGGGTCGATAAATAAATAAAAAAGACCGGCGCCGGCTGGGATTCGAACCGTTGACCCTTTGATCAGCAGGCAGACGCGCTAACCACAGAGCTATGAGGGCAGTCATTCAACGCACTCTAAACGGTTGTTTATATCTTTACCATAGGACGCGCTTTACGGCGCTGTCACAGCTACCGGTGCGCGCGCGTTCCATGCACGAGGGCTCATTCCGCTCTCGTGAGGCTGAGCACGGCCGCTAGCTCACCCTCTCCGCGCTCGGGAGAGGGTGATATAGCGGCCGTGCTCAGCCTCACGAGAGCGGAATGAGCCCTCGTGCATGGAACGCGCGCGCACCGGTAGCTGCTGACAGCGCTGTAAAGCGCGTCCTATGGTAAAGATATAAACAACCGTTTAGAGTACCGTTGGTTGAGACTAGCTGAGACGCCAGAAAGTCTGGTCGGTACCATTTTGAGTGTTTGTGCGTATGGCGCGTGCTTTGCTCGCCTTCCTAGGTGACACAAACGCACGTGCTGGGCTGCGGAGATCGTGCGTAGGGCTGTGAAAGTGTCAACAAATTTAGAATCGCCTCAAGAGTGGGCTGGCGTATTCTAGAGTATGCCGGCCACCTGACGAACGCGCATAACTCCCGCACCGTTTGATGCTATTCGTATTAACGTAGATAATCATTCCCACCGGGCTGGCCCGTGAGAAACCAAATAAACTTCAAACTTCAAACTTCAAAGGATGGGTTCTGCTGATTTTTTTGCATGATGCACAAGCAGTGCGAACCCGGCTTTAAAATTCTTCTCCGAGCAGTTTTTTTTTAGTGTACGCATTCTTTAGTAACGTATGCATTTACAATATTTTTTTTCTTTTTTTTTCTTTTTCCCCCCTTTTCTTTTGCTTGTTGGCCAGTGCATAGTTGTGGAACCATACGAAATAAATGTTATATTGCGTCGTAAGCTGAAATCACGTGTTTGTCCATCTTTGACTTCGTACGTACAAGCCATAATTTACCAAAGATCCGAGTAAAAAAAAAAAGGAACATTAAATCTTTTTAAAAGTTGACCCCGAAATCATTATTTTAAATTTTAATACATTTAAACTGCTAATTTAGAAAAAAAATACCGGAGACGCGTTTTTTTAAATCGTATAGTTACGCCGTTGGAAAGCAGGCCAAGCGGACGCATAAATGCACTTTAATAAAAAAAAACAAAAAAAAAACGAGTCCATAGTCTAAAACACGGTGTTGGCGGCTGACAGAATGACAAGTAACAATTATTTGCAGACACGCCTGAAGCATATGTTTGAAAGCATGTTTGCTTCGTACACATATGTATGGTTCGAACATAGCTAAAGTCCAGTTGTTGCACGCCCAATACATGACAAGGGCCGTCTATACATGCAAGAAGCCCGCCTCAGACAGTGACTGAGGACTGTCTTTTTTATGCCGTATAGTAGCGCCGTGTCCGCGGCTTGACGCTGACGCAGCACTCGAGTCTCATCCATGTGCTGTGGCTCAGTGCCTCTTTTTGCGTGATGTTAGAGCGTCAGCCCTAGGATCTCATTGTCAAAGAAAAAGATGTGCTGGTTCCGCGCACAGCTCTGAGCTTCCTTCCTCGCGTGCATACCTCGTGGCGGGCCCTGAGTTGAATGCCCGGAAACACTCGTTGCATTTCCGCCACGAAAGCGTCCCGGTTCAGCGCCGAGCCGTCCTCCAGGCGTAGGCTGAGCGAGTAACCCGTGCCAAACTTGCTCTTGAGGTGCTGCCAGGCTGCCCAGGGCAGCTTGAACTGGCCGGCCACCATGATGCCGATGCGGTCGCAGGCCAGCTCGCACTCGTCCACTGCTTCATGGCGCAAGCAGCAAAACTCTCGTTAACACCAACATCGAAAAACCGACAGAAAAAAAAAAAGACGCATTAAAGCCCGCCTCAGAAGAGGGTGTCGAAAATCCGCCTCGAAACTCGGATCAAAATCAGCAACCAAGCCCGCTCTCAAGGTACGCCTGAAAACTCGGATCAAAACCCGCACCAAAAAACCTCACCAAAGCCTGCCTGAAAACTAGCCTCCAAAGGCTGATCAAAACCGGCACCGAAGTCCACATGAAAACCCGTAGGAAAAATCCGTCGCAAAGCCCGGATCCAAATCTGCATCAAAGCTTGTATCGAAGCCAGCTTCCAAAACCCGCCTAAAGAACCCGGGTAAAAAATCCGCATCAAAGCCCGCCTGGAAAACTAGATCAAAGTCCCCATCAAAATCCGCGCGCTACGTCGGCCCGAAGTCGAGGTTCCGTCAGGGGAGTTACAGAAGCCCGAAGATGTAGGTTGTTTTATGAATCGAAAAATTCGTCTTAAAATTAGCCGAAAGAAAAAAACAAAAAAACTGGCGCTTGCATTAAGGAAGATTAAATCCCTCAAATTCTACTACTTTAGATGTGGATTTTACCTTGCGAAATTTCAAGGCGCAGCTCTCTTCCTTTGAGAGCTATAAGGACATCCTTGACATTTTCAACGGCGGGCTCCGAAGCAGATAACAGAGTTGACCGGGTCGTCCTCGGGCTCTAAACTCGTCAAACACACAAAGTTGGGGCCTAAGTTCACGGAGCGCGCCGATTGGACAATCACGAGGATGACTTCGCACTCTTTTCGACAGCGTCCAATCGGCGCCCTCCGCGAACTTTCGGCTCCAACTTTATATTTGACGAGTTTAGGGCCTAGGATCCCTAAACTCGTCAAATACAAAGTTGTCAAATACAAACTCGTCAAATACAAAGTTGGAACCGAAAGTTCGCGGAGGGCGCCGATTGGACGCTGGCGAAAAAAGTGTGAAGTCATCGTCGTGATTGTTCAATCGGCGCGCTCCGTGAACTTCGGCCCCAATTTTGTGTTTGACGAGTTTAGAGCCCCTGAATTTATTAAAGACCCTATATAGTGTTGTGCACTTGTTGCGCCGTCTCCCGGGCGCTGCAAGTACTCGGTCGAAAGCGGACAAAGCAGTCATTTACTTACTGCGTCAATCCGAAAGCGGCACCACGAGTACGACTTTCGGGTGACTCGAGCGTTTGCGTCGATGTCCACCGTTGAAAATATTAAATGTTCTAAGTTTTCACAGGAAAGAAGCCACCCCCTTGAAATTTCGCTATTATAATTCAGCATTATAAATTATAATACACCTTACATATATCTTTGAGCCCGTTAGGAGCATGCAGGTGCCGAGTTGTTCGGCTTTGTTTGGAGTGAGTTCCTCGATTCATAGTAGCCTGTATGTGTGATGCTATATTTCACTTGTGGTCATTGCGGAGTCCGTTGCTGCTGAGAACGCGCAGGCGGCGATCGCTTCCGTTACGCGTGCGTTCTACACCACCCGGATTGTCGTTGTCAAGCAGGTATTTAAACGGCTTTGTTGAGAGACGATAACTTAGAGCTCGTTGTCAGCGGTGTCGGCATGTGCCACGGACATGAAGACACAGAACAAATTTTGAAGGGAAAACAAAATGTTCTTTCTCTATACCAAGCGTGATTGGAATCGTGCTGCAATGATGTGCGCTCTCGGTGGCGGAAGCGGTGAACGCCTTTTTTCCAATCAGGTCTTGCGATCCTGGGGAGCGTGATACCGACCACCCCTTTTCGCTGGTCTAAGTGATTAAAGTCGATTTCGATGATGTTACGTGCCTTCGTCTTTTCCCAGTCTCGGGGTTTCTATAAAATTATGTTGAACGAAGGGCATGTCCGCCCCAGCGGCGGACTGAATATTAATTTGGACCTGGAGATTCTTTAACGCGCAACTGAAACCTCGTTTACAAAGCTATTTCTTCGCAATAAGCCTCCATCAGATTGCGGGCACCTCGGCCAGGATTCCAACCCCCAACTGGGGATCTGGAGAGCGGCGCTTCTCAGCGGAGCCACGGGGGCGACTCCCTACTGATCTAAAGGCCGACCTACATAATCATCTTCTGCCGGGCAGAAAACCGGTTCCCAGTTTCCTTCTCTACATTCCCCCTTGCACTCTTCTCTCCCCCTCTCCCCACAGAAGCGAGTTTCGGAGCTACTCCCGCAGAAAGGTGGAGGTTCTCCCTCCTTCTCGAATGGAAAGGAGGAATTAAGAGTTTCCTCCTTTCTGCCTGTTGGTCGGTCTTTAAAGGGTAACTGCAAAGATAAAAAGTGTTTTTTAAACAGCCTAATTGGGACAAGCATGTCACAAAACAAATGTTCCGCGAAAAAACAAGCTTTTTTCTAGCAATATTTACGCCAGAGGACGTAATTTAGTCGGGGTCACAACTTCTCCACATTTGAAACTCCCGCTCTTTCAACGCGCGCGGAGTGGCTGTTATACGTCACTTCGTGACGTGTAGCAGCCACTCTGTGACGAATGATACCAACTTTGTGGCGCGCGATTTAAAACGGACGAAATAGCCGCAAACTAAAATCAGTCTCGCGCAATAAGTATTGCTGTAATAAATTTTGTTTTTGGCGGAAAAATTGTTTTGTGGCATGCTTGTCCTGAGCGGCGAGATGTTTTGGTGGCGCCCTCCTATGGTTCCCCCTTGTGACGTCATTACCTTGCGAACAGCAAGTTCGATGGTGTTTGTAAATACCATGGTGGAAGCTTGAAATCATTGCGCTCTCAAAGAAACACTGCCAACACCGTCAAAATTAAAGTTCTTTCATTCCTCATATTTTCGTCGATGATAAATCCCTTTCCGACGTCATAGTCAGCGTTCAGCCAATCGTGGAAGGCCGACCACAGCGACGCTTTCGGTCGCTTGCACGGGCGCTAATAGACCATTTGCTATATTACCCAAGCATCAACGAGAATGCAGGGATTGGTGTTCCACGCGCCACACGCGCACGCCTTCCCCGTATAAAATATTTGAAGTAAATAACCAAAATAAAGCGTTGACGAACGCGCGTGCAAGATGCCATTTGTTTTAGGTATTTGCTTTAGAAAAGTTACTACTGCTGAGGCCAGCACGTGCGGCGCGTGGAACACCAATCCCTGCATTCTCCTTGATGCTCGGGTAATATAGACAAGTGTCTGCTCTGCTCCATGGGCGCCGCCATGTTTGTTTTTGCCGACGCCATGACACAGTAGGGGGCTGCGCTTTTTGCGAGACTCCGTTTTTTAGAAACCTTCGCAGATATGGTAATGCAAGAACGTCTGAAATGCATAATCACGAAGCTCCAAGAAAAACTCCGATGCAACGAATCCTGTAAAAAGCAAAAATATTTTTTATGCGCAGCCCCTCTCTTCACGAGAGCCTGCGTTTGAGATTATTATTTCCCATTTTTATCGCTGGGGGCGAGGATTTCGGACACTGGTCTATAGCAAAAGGTCTATTAGGCTGTTTAAAATACAATCTTTTCCTTGCGGTTACCCTTTGAGAAGTTAGGATGATTGGTTTTCCGAGTTCACCCTGCACAGTCCGTACTCCCAGAACTTCTGAGGCGGCGCGATCTCTCACCTGTGGTGACGTGAGGACGAGCGACAATTCAGACGCCGACCGGAAGGCCTGCAGGGACGAAAAGATCTTCTGGCGCGCCAAGATGTCGACGCCCGCCGATGGTTCGTCGAGGAACACGATCCCGGGAGGCCGATGAACGCCGCTGCTACCGACAGCTTCCGTTTGTTTCCGCCGCTGGTGGAAGCCGGGTCGGGCTATTTACTTATCATTACTGATAGCGCAAGTCGGTTACAACGTAAGCAGTGCAGGAGAGGCTTCGCTTCCGGAGTAGGCAATTGAAATCTCAAACAGGCTATAAACCTTTTTTGTGCGATGGTTATACCCTGTTGAAATATGACGCAACTGGGTTGCGAGACAAAAAAAAAAAAAATAAAGCCCACAGTTCAAGCATAATTACAGTAAAAAAGTATAGCCAAGAAAAAAAAGTATAGGTATTGGCACAAACCGAATTGAATTCTAGCGCCTACCCAATCGGCAAGTCACGTGATTTGCTATACTTAGTCCCAACTCAGCTACGTCGAAACTCAAACGGCGGCTATCAGGAAAAAAACGGTCTATAGTCACTGAAAGGTGAGAACAACAAGGAGGAGCTTGAGTTGCCACGCCTCTAGCGCGAGCTAGAGGCTGTGGACAACCCCTGAGCATCTCGTGCATTTCGAGCGCGCGCGCGCCCAGCCAAAGCATGGAGGAAGGCACGGAGGACGTGCTGCAGGCCGGACGTTCGAAAGACACACCCCGCCGTTCTCACTTCGTCAGTGAGTATAGATAGTGATGGTCCCAATTGTCTTGTTTATAATGTGTATTTGGTCAAAATTAAGATGATACACCTAATTATTTTTTCCTAACGAAAAACGTTTTTTAACGTCTTTCAATATTACGCATTTGGGGGAATTAGCTGGCTGAGTTTATGGCGGTGTGATTAAGAACTTCGAAAATCAAAAACGCTTAGCTGCTATACTTACTTCTATAGTGTGTTCATGAATAACAATGCACAGCCTCTCTGAAGGAAAAACAAGCCTACAAGACGCAACAGGGCGGTACTCTTTAAAGGAAGTAATGGTCAATACGGTATTAGTAACGAGTTTCTTACTGCGCAGTAACTCGGGCAAAATGACTATTTCCCTCGCAGAAGTCGAAGATAATGAGGTATGCATCGACCGGGTTTATATTAACGAAATCCCGGGAAATATATGTCTACCAAATAAACTGAGATTTCTAATTTCGCACACACGTAATGTAGTACATTTTTGGCATACACAAATCGGTGCTGGTCGCACCATGATACATCAAGAGACAGTCTGCAAACACGAATCACCGCCATATCCGTGGTTCGAATACCGCTTGCCAAGTTTTCTCCTTGACGTCATTGCGACGCGGCATTCGAAGCACGGATCTCGAGGTGAGCTCGCGTTCGAATCTGTACGTAGACTGTCTTTTGTGTGATGTGTAAGCAGTGTGACCCTGGCGTTGGAGACGCCTTCACTCAATACAACCGGATACGCACTAAAGCCGGCCACAACAAACCTGTAAGATCCACATTTTTTCTTCGCGTATTGTTTCAAGCCGACGATGCTGATGACGCTGTTCACCAGCTTCTTGATCTCCTTCCTCTTCACTCCCCTCAAGCTGGCGAACAAGCGCAGGAACTGATAGGCGTCCAGCTGCTCCAGGAGTCCGCCAGACTGGAGACAGTAGCCGATGTGGGACTGCCACTGAACACGCGAGGGTCGGGGAGCACGTTACACACACACACACACACACACACACGCACACACACACGCACACACACACACACACACACACACACACACACACGCACGCACGCACACGCACGCACACACACACACACACGCACGCACACACGCACACACACACTATAATCATCATCATTTTACGAATGGTATATCCGTGCATTGATTGCTTTACAACCCAGTGCCGCGATATTTTCTTTTAGATTCTGAAAACTACAGAGGAGGATCAGGCAATGCCATCTAGAATAATCAAAAGCATGTGTACTAGAATTTCCTCACTGTGAAATCGAGCGAAGACACAGATTGGACAGCAGTGCTGCGTCAGCATTCGGCTGGGCCTCGTATTCAATCAGCGTGTCGCAGGACGCTCGGCATTAGGCTCGCGTCCAATCGCTGAGTTTGCGCTATCCCACTAGGATGACGTACCATGGACGAAGATGACGACGTTCGCAGGTCTTGGTTATTCTTGGCGGTGTTGGATTAGCACAGACCACCTCATTGCTGCTGAGTCTGTCCACTCGACCCCAGCGTGCTTCGATAAGAAAAATCAGGAACCTATCCCAATGCGAGGAATGGTATTTGGTCGCCCCTGTTCATGCTGTTATTAACTCGAATCCCCGATAGCTTGAAAATGAGAAGACGTGGCACGCTTTCCAATCGTTTCATTATTAGTAGGCAGCTGAGGAGACTGCATGAATGCAATCCACAGACGCACTGGAAATACCAATCATTTTCTTTCATCACTTTAGCCAATCGGCGGGCTGAACGACAGATCGTGTCCCAATAGTTATGCAGCCTCATTGGCAAAATAAGAAAAAAAGTCTCACTAGTTTGGCTCTTGGGACTACGTGGCTAATCAAGCACGACACCAATCACCATTTTAATTGGTGAGAATGATTAGAGAAATACCAATAATTGATATACTGGGGGAACGGGGCGCAGTGTTCTGTCAAAAACGCCTGAAAATAGTACACTGGCTAAAGTTCCTAGATAAATAGTTGTCGAAATAAACTCGGAACAGTTTATTTCGACAATTACCGGAACAGTAAAGATTGGTCTATTCGACTAGCTAAGCCAATGAAAATAGCGAACAGTTTCACGTCTCAATGATCGCGCAGTTTAACAAACCTTTCGCCACTGGGACTCCATCACCATATCAACTATCCTATCGCCCTGCTCATTGTTTGATCTGATTAGAGATAGACCAGTGGTTTGGACTTTCGATTGGAGAATGGTGAGGTTTACACTCAGAAACGTCGGAGAGTTGTACTTGTTCCTTTTCTGCTGTGATTTTTTTTTTCCACTCGTAATAAGATCTTTTCAACAACGTCTATATCGAGCCCATGACCACGAAGTCAAGAAGGGTGGTTGTTTGGGCGAGTTGGTTTGACATCTTATACAATCTTGTGCGCAGCAAGGACGAGGACAAAAGGAGAGAACAGGACACAACAAGGCGCAACTTACAACTGAATTTTATTGAATACGTGTTCCGGTAATTTATAGTCCCATCATCGTATATGACACCGAGTGTCGACACAATTTAAAGAAAATAGCAATGCGATCAAATGTAAAGGTAGTGTTTTCTGCGCCCAATAAGCTCATGGACCTGTGCAAACTATCAAAGCCTGGCGTGCGTGCCAAACACGGATGTGAAAAGAAACACAGAACGAAATTTGTCGACTGTACAGATGGTGTGGTTTATCGCATTCCGTTGTCCTGTGGCAACCACTACGTCGGGCAGACTGGGCGCTGCCTAAATGATCGGCTCCGCGAGCACAATAACAACGTGCAGAAAAAGAACGGTGGCTTTCTTGACTTGCATTGCAGAACATGCGGTTGTACCCCACTGCTGGATGGTTGCGTAAAAATTGGGAAATGCAAGTCAGCGTTAACACGCGAAATCGTAGAAGCCGAGCACATTGATTATTTGGGAGACACGTGTGTTGCCATGCCGTCGATTGCATTATCGGAGAAGGAATTGTTTTTCCTGAGAACGAGATAGTGTTATTTTCCAATTATGCTCTGTGATGGTCGTTTTTCTTTTGCTTTTGTCGTTTTGTTTGTTGTCATTGTGACGATGATGGGACTATAAATTACCGGAACACGTATTCAATAAAATTCAGTTGTAAGTTGCGCCTTGTTGTGTCCTGTTCTCTCCTTTTGTCCTCGTCCTTGCTGCGCACAAGATTGTATAAGACCACGAAGTCATCTAAATGCAGGTTGTGGTGCCTTTGTACTTTACTCTTTATACGCAACACGTGTCTCTGCTGTCGCGTGAAGATGGTGGTGCTAACTGTAAAATTATTTTAATTAATAAAGAAATAAAAAAAAGAGAAGGTTGTTCCCGCGCTTGCCCAGTGCCCACAGCTCCACCGGGCAAACGCACCTGCTCGTAAACAATGCGTTTGCTCATAGACCCGACACCAAAACGCTTACGTACCCGTCGCGGATCTTGCGAGAGTTTCCGTCCTCCATGTAAGCGTCGCCATCGGTCATCTGCTCCAGGGCCGTAAGCACCTGGAAGGTGGTCGTCTTTCCGGCGCCGTTCACGCCCAGGAGTCCGAAGCACTCGCCGCGGATCACGGCGAAGTTGAGCCCCCTGACGGCGTGCAGGTTGCCGTAGAACTTGTGCACGTTGTGGGCCACGAGGGCGTGCTCCGAGAACGACTCCCGGGAGCACAGGTCATCCACGAGGTCCTTCTCTGCCTGGACCTCCGAGTCCAGGACGTCCTCGACGTCGTCCTTCGTCCCGAAGATAAGCGTCGGCACGAAGTTGGCCGAGTCCCACCAGACCAGTAAGGCGAAGAAGAGGGCGCCTTCCAGAAGCATCACGATGATGTTGAAGATGATGCCGCCGTGGCCCAGTTCGAACGGGCTCAGGAGTTGGAAGCCTTGGGCGTAGCCCTTTTCCGCGTCTACAACGAGAGACGTTGTCGGATCGCTTCTTCGGTACAATACATCGCTAAGGCGACAAGTCGACTGGCCGCATGACGCTAAAGGCCCGTTCACACACCTGCGTTTGCGCTACGACCAAATTCTCGTGATCTCTTACGACGATGTGAACCCTCTGGAACGCTGGCGCCGTCTGACTGCATTTCACTAGAGCGGAGCTTTTGCGGTATTTGCGAGATCAAATGTACGCACTATCTATAAGAAATGGTCGTTTATGAGGGCCAATAACAAAAAAACTCGGAGACGAGGTGACACGAAAAAGGGGCGAACACAGCACCGTCTCAAAAGGAAGTTCATGAAGTACAAGACATCCAAGGCATCCATAAAGTACAGGTCATTCGGTACAAGACATCCAAGGCTGACTGTACCTTTACTTTAAAAGAATGAACAGGTAAAACCGCAAATCTTCCTATTTCACCAGTTTCCAGCAACAAGGAGCTCTTCTGCGCTAAATTATTCTTTAACTGCCTTACTTTCCTAAAATCTCTCATCAAACTGGAAAGAACCCGCGAAGACCCGCCACTGAAAAACCGACTTCTCGGTCGGTCTGGTTGACAATCTTCTTGCTAATTGACTGCACCGAAAAGACTCGATCAAGCCTAGAAGGCTTAATGTTCTGGCAAAACTGTCGGCCCAACAGCTAAAACCGCTGGACATTGTTTGACAAGGGCATATTGGCCGGGTTAAAGAAGTTACTCCGGCATTCTTTTTTAGTTACCCCAACTAACTATATTTTTTTATTCCCCGGCCTTTGCCCTTTCCGGTATGCTACTTAATATCGTGAAATTCAAAATAGTTGTTGTGAAATCGGCAAATGAAAATAGTGCCAAAGCCAACACTCAAATCTACCCGCACTTGTCAGTGCCGTGACGTCGGTAGCAGTCAGGCTTGCCAGTCGAGCAGGCGGTATAAAAAGTAGATTACGCCAAGCATTTGTTTCTTCCTGGTGCGCGGTACTGGAGCGAGCTTCCAAATCATTCATTTTACACCATGAAACTGCTTGTAATCAGTTGGGAATAAATTCTAGTCCACAGCCTGCCGAATGCGTCACTCTTTCACTGTTGCCAGTAGAGACTTTCAGCTTGAAAAACACGGTGAGGACCACAATCGTAAATTCAGTAACTTCGCGAAAAAAACATTTCATTTTGACCTAATATTTGGGACACTATTTCAGCGATGTTTGTTGGTCTGTTTAGCAAATTTTCAGGCTAATGGGGGACCATGAAGCAAACCTCAGTTTTCACACTGCCAGAGGGTTGGACCGGCTACAATATCTCCACGACACATAGGAAGATTGTCAAAAAGCTTTGAAGCTACTTGCGAAGCATGCATGCCTATATGCAGCCCAAACACTTTACACCCTTATTTCGTGGAAAGTCTTTATAGCCAAGAAAGGAAATTTGGCATGGAAAAGAAGTAGGAGATATATGGACAGATGGCGAGAGATGATAAATGGCGATAAATGATGCCAGCGTCTCTCCTTGTCGTATAATTACGCAGGAAAACAAAAACGCAAGATCGCGCCGCCGCGCGCGTGACTGGCTTATAGTCAGTGATGGCAGACGCACGGAGACGATGAGTGGCGTGACGCAGCACTTTTGGCGCTGTTTGACTGGCTCCATCGGATCGGCTCCATCGGCCCAACTTAAAAGTGGCGCCGCCGCTGTTCATAAGCGAATAGACATATTGCAGTATTACCCAAGCATCAAGGAGAATGCAGGGATTGGTGTTCCACGCGCCGCACGTGCCGGCGTCAGCAGTAGCAACTTTTCTGAAGCAAATACCTAAAACAAATGGCATCTCGCACGCGCGTTCGTCAATGCTTTATTTTAGTTCTTTACTTCCGAACCTTTTATACGGGGAAGGCGTGCGCGTGTGGTGCGTGGAACACCAATCCCTGCATTCTCCTTGATGCTTGGGTAATACTGCAATAGGTCTATTGGAGGGAGACCTCGCTTATTCTCATTCATGGAGATAATTTTCAAGTATAAATCGTTGATCATTGTTGTCATGGCGTGTCTTAAAGCGTCCAGATTATCCCTAATAAGCATAAATACAGGGCGTCAAAAATTACGCTTTACATATTAAAAAAAAAGGACTGAGGGAGGCATGCACGTTTTTTAGATGCGGAGCATCTCTTGCTCGGGTCTATGTCCCGCGGCGTCGTAGTCCGCGCTCATACTACGCATGCGCAACTCTCCTCCTTCCCTCTCTCTAACAGCTGCGCGTTACTCTCTCCGCTCTCTTTCTCTACCAGCTGCGTGCACTTCGCGTGCGTTCGCTCCTACTCACACCGCGCGCGCATGCGCAATCTCCTCCTCTAGTCTCCTCTCCTTCAAGTGTGAATATAAGCAGCGGTAGCGCGCTGGGCGCGTTCCCCGGAGGAGTGAAAGGAGGATAGCTTTGGGCGTGCGGGTCGCAGCGCCACGCCAGGGCTTTCCAGTGGGGTGGGCTTTCCCCGCAACTCTGCGGCTGTCGTTTGCTAGCGTTTCTCGGCCGCTCGCGTCCACCGCAGCCCAAATCCGGCCGGCCAAAAGAAATCAGTCAAGAAGGGAATAAATTAATTACGATCCGCGATGCTCCGCATCACCCCATAATTCCCCTCGGGAAGATGGTGTAATTTTTGTTTTCTCACCTTGGTTCTCGGGCGAACGCTAAGTGCAAAAATAATTGCAGCTGACAACTTCCTCACGTACTAAATTTTATTATTAGACGTTTTAACTACTGTAATTAGGGTACGTATTTATAATAGAAACTTCAAGGCGGTCGTATTCCAAGACTGATTCTTTATATTTCTCGTAACCTGTCGTCTGTGTTCCGAGATACGTGTCTCCAAGTTCCTACTGAGTCCGGCTTTTCATTACGGACTCAAAAGCGCAAAGATCAGCGCAAACGCCCTTTCCGGTGTAATGTAGGTATGACATTCTGTATGACAACGGGATAGAGCTCATAACAGATCCTCTGTCGCTATCGGCTGAAGAAGAAAGCTTTCTCTGAGAGAGACCGCATCTCTGAAAACATTAAGAGGGTCTCTATCACTCTTAGGTTTGAGGAAGGGTGTCCCTCTTGAAAACCGAGAATGACCTTAAAAAAGCTCCCGTCCTTTTGATATAAAAGTGACAGAAGCTTTCGCCCGTCCCTCTTAAAAGTGTCCCTCTTATAGTCACTGACAGTTCAAGAAACGGAGGACTCATAAGAAAATAAGAGGCACGAACATAATAAGCCACTTATTATGTTCGTGCCTCTTATTTTCTGATGAGTCATTCGGCATTCTTATCGGCTAACGCTGCAATGCCATTTGTTGCGAAGTCAGTGATTATAGGAAGAGCGACCAAGCCTAGAGTGTAATAAACATACGATTCAAACTCGAGCCTGTTGATAACACCACTTTTTCGCTCTCTCAGATTTACTCACGTTCGCAGCAACGCTCGAATCCGTAACCGAATTCTTTCAGGTACCCGGTCTGGCAGTATTCTTCGAGCAGCGTGCTGTTCTCCAAGTACTGCCGTTTGAGCCTCGAGGCACTCGTCATTCTCCATCTCTAGCTTCATGAGCTTGTAGATGGCGCCAGGCAGCGCCACTGGCGGCAGAAACAGGGGATCCACCGAAGAAGTAGTCCGGAAGCGAATACGCGCAGTAGGATCAGGGCGATCGGCGAGATGGTACCTGAAACAATAGAAGTCCCCAAGGGAGCTGAGGCATAGTCTGAAATTATAATTAATGGAAGGCTATGCTAAAAGATCATGAAACAATGCTCTTTTTCTTCTTACACAGATTGAGTTTTATCAGCCAAATTCAATGAGAAATCCGTCATGTGACGTCATAACGTCACGTAACACCGTGACGCTCTGACGTGGACGTCATGAAAGACTGTGACGTCACCGTGTCGTTGTCATCCTTTCGAGGTGGTTCTTCGTGACGGTTTTTCTCATAAAATTCGGCTGATAGAACACATTTTAAACACTGCACCTCGTCTACGTTCCCCATGGTTCACATCTATTAAAGCATCCGAGAAAAAGAAAAAAAAGCGTTTATATAAGCGAGCGAAGAACTCTTGGAAGGCGACTGGACGTCCAATCATGCGTATGCCTTATGCTGCAAGAAATTGATAAAAGAGGCCAAGCGGGGTTTCTTGACGTTGGTGTTTCGAATGTGCTACGGTCAGACCCGAAGAAATTTTGGAGGGTTGTAAACCCACACCCTGCAAGTGCGCCTCCGTGCTTGGATTCTGGTGACACCTTAGTCGGTGAATCTCAGTTGGCCGACCACTTCAACGGGTTTTTCAGCCGTGTTTTCACCAAGATCAATTGGGGGCTTGTTGGTTGAACATCTAGACTGTTATTTAACAAGTGCAAATGAACAAGAAGAGAAGAAGGGGACAGGACAGAGCGATTGAGCATGTAGAAAAAGACAAGGTGGAAGTGAAAAAGAAGAAAAAGATAGAAATAAACGCTCAGCTGCCATTAAGACGGCATATTTAGCTTTAGAAATCGAAATAAAAATTATTTTAAGACAATAAAGCTGTAATGACATGGATGCTGAGAGCATTATATCCCATGTCGGCACCCCGAGGAGAAGAAGAGGACGCGCGGTACAATTCATGCCAGTTGTCATGAGCAGTTGTTTCACCGGTAGGCTCTGAACACACAGGCAGCGCGGGGATCATGTCTGACTAAACTAAACTTATCCACAGGTGTTGTTAAATGGATCATAACCTTTTGGACTAACAGACGCCCATCAGTTGTGATTGGCAAACGCCTCTCTTCCCCTCTTCCCGTGACGTCAGGTGTCCTCCAAGGGTCTGTATGGGTCCTTTTTTGCTTTTTCTAATGTACATCAATGATCTTCACTCTAACATAAAATCTTGAGCTCGTCTTTTCGCAGGTGATTGCGCATCCACCGTCCCATTATGGACCCTCACGATAGTACAATTTTAGAAGATGACCTTGACACAGTTTCAAACTGGTGTGACAAGTGGCTGATGAAAATAAATACACATAAAACAAAAGCTATGACCTTCACCTCGAAACGACATCTCACCCCTCACATATACGTCACTGGTAGAAACGCCGTTGAATATTTGTCATCCTTTAAATACCTTGGCGTTCATCTCTCATCGGACTTAAAAAACCTCTGACACGCCAAAAAAATTTTTTTTCTTACTATGCGTTGAAATGGCATACCAGGAGATTACAAAAAAAATTGTATCACTATAGAGTTGCGTAGTTTTTTTATAAAAAACAGAAATAAGAGGCCCAATTCAAAGTTCCTGCCGTTCACTGTGACGTAACAGTGTACCGCAAGGTGTCGGGGCGGTCAGAGGGTAGGCATCGCCGGAAGTCACGTTAGTTGTATCCCTCCTCGTGCTTACCGCGAGCACGTGTAATATTTTTTAAATATTTTTGTTATTCTCCGCATTTCAACGAGCGATCGAAGCAGACAAGGTTTCTTTTATTTGCCTTTCATCGCTTAATGTTGCTGTAAAGGTAGAAGAAGCGGAGTCAGTGAATTGACGTGATCAACTACAATGCCTAGAAGGTGCTGTGTGAGGGACTGTCCCGGTATTTCAGTAACTGAAGAAGAGATCACACTGCATGCATTTCCGAGAAACATACATCGGCCGCATGTGCACCTAGTAAACAAGTTCTACTCATGTTCTAGACAAAATACGTACTTTGTGCTTGACGTTTACTTGTGCTTGTTACACAAACCAGTTCGTATTCTTTAGACGGCAGGCATCTTTAGCCTGGAGAGTATCCGATGATTCAACGACCTCGGTGTCTGAACCTTCAGCAATGCGATCGGGCGTGTCGTATGCTAGCAATCCTAATTTCTGCGAGCGTTCTAAATTTTTTTTTCAAAACTCGATAGTTTGTTTTGCGCCCAGTATAGCTTTGTATTATCGGACTGACGGCATGCACTCGTACACTGGTTTGTACTCGCAACGCTTT
This sequence comes from Ixodes ricinus, assembly GCA_037355805.1. Lineage (NCBI taxonomy): Eukaryota > Metazoa > Arthropoda > Arachnida > Ixodida > Ixodidae > Ixodes > Ixodes ricinus. The sequence continues at coordinate 16,757 of JAZHYW010025050.1, read as the reverse complement.
CATCATTGACCTCCATCACGTCGATCCACTGACTCCTCGTCCTCAAATTTTACAGCATGCAAACTAACCAACGGTGCAGCGGTAAAGAGCTAGTGGAACTGAAACTTCGTTTTCTACGATCGCTCGTACGAAAAGCAGACTAAAAAAATTAAAAAAAAATCTTATGCGCGGTCGCGGAGAGCACGAGGAGTGAACCTCACGTGACTTCCGACGAACCCACTTTTAGCGACGTAGGTCGATGCCTCTCCTTCTGACCGCCCCGACACCTTGCGGTTCACTGTTACGTCACAGTGCACGTCGGGAACTTTGAATTGAGCCTCGTATTTCTATTTTTTATAAAAAAAAACTACGCAACTTTACAGTGAAACAATTTTTTTGTAATGTCCTGATATGCCATTTCAACGCCTAGCATGAAAAAAAATATTGTTTTTTTGGCGTGTCAGAGGCCCTTTAACGCGGAACCTTCACATTGAACATATTGCTAACAAGGCGTTGCGAACTTTTGGCTTTCTCAGACGAACACTGTTCCATGCAAACCCAGATACAAAACTTCTTGCCTCTTGTCAGATCTCAACTTGAGTATGCATCAATCATCTGGCACCCTCATCCAACATATCTGGCAGATAAGATTGAATCTCTTCAAAACAAAGCTGCTAGATTTATAGCTTGTGAAAACTCCCAACTCACAAGTGTAAGCAGTTTAAACCATCGACTTAACTTGTCACCTCTTCATACAAGAAGGCACCTCGCACGCTTATCATTTATTCATAAACTTTATTACAGTCCCTCACCTTTTACGGGACTCTTTCTTACTACCGGCTCACCATATATCGTCCCGCTTATATCAGCCTTTCAAAATTAACCCCATATTTGCGCGAACCAACAAGCTTAAAAACTCCCCACTACTCCTCGCTTAGCGGACAGGAACAGCCTCCCCAGAGAAATGGTCTCCATCAGTGACCACCAGTTCTTTGCCTCCGCTCTGAACATGTTAAACCTTAAATAGTCTCGTATCCCTGCAATATTTGTTGTTTTCAGTGTCTTGTTTCTGATGTGCACGTTTTTATTGTGCGTCATCTTTTTTATATCTTATGTTTGAAGGCCAAAATTGTGCCAAATACCTTCAATTTATGCTTTGTGCCTTTATTTTTTTATATTTGTCTCTTTTTGATTCCACTTCGTTCGGTTGTACCGATCTTTGTATTACGTCACCCTTATGCGATACCCGAAAGGGTCTTTAGGGTTAAAATAAATAGATAAATAAAGTTTGTGTAAAAAACTTGATGCTTCACGCGAAATCGCAGGAAATGTTTTTTTTTCATTCCCAGGGGCAGTAATCTACACGATGGGACAAAGCGGGACCCCTTACAAAAAACTGTTATGCTTTTCTGTTGAGGTTGAAAAAGTCATCAGAGGATATAAAATGTCAATATCTTTTCATCTGACTTTCTCTAGCTTTTCTGTTGACTTTTTTTTTGAATATTGGCCCACTTTGTAATAAGAAAGTCAACAGACTTTCTGTAGCCTCCAAGTTGCTTTTTCTGTAGCTTTTCAATTGAAATGCTACAGCTTTTTAACTGAAAAGCTACAGAAGATTAAAAAGAAAAAAAATGCTTTACAGCTTAGCCATTCATTCAACAAAGTTTCGGAAGCCTACTGTGGCTTTCCACTCTCCTCCAAATTGGCTGCCGCAAAATAACGTACAAAAACACGATCTTTTTAATATTTTGTTAGTATGGTACTAAATCAGTAAATGTTAGTAAATTCTGTGGTATTTGACGGCACTAATACAAATATCCCACAACTTCACATTAGAAACGAACACAACCAGAAACACCATGAAGCACTGAACACCTGAATCACACTCCCATTGACTGCTCCAGAGCCTTATATAGCCTACATATTGAAGGTAATCATTTGGCCGGTGACCACCTTAGCACTTATTAAGGTTCCGAGTCTTTGATCTTCTCCTCAGGAGTCTGCCAAAGGGAAAACAGTGTTTCGAAGTTCGTGGACGATGCCTCTTACTAAAACGCATTGGTACAACTAATAATAATTCGGCGCAGTCGCTAAAACAACATCCACAAAAACGGCTCCTAGAAGAAATATTATCGCTTTTCTGCATAGCACAACTCAGGACGAAGCGAGTCAAGGCAGTTTCTCCACTTTCAAATAGCTATTTTAATTTTTCTTTACTATTTGACTATTTAATGTGGTCATTAAAGTCACTATAGTCACAACGTCAGAACGGCAGGGCATGCCTTTCGAACGCCTGGCCTCCAGGACGCGCCCCATGCCTTCCGTCGTGCTTTGACTGCACGCGCGCGCTCGAGGTGCATGAACGCCAAAGCGTTGTCAAGGGTAGTAGGCTCGCGCTGGAGGTGGGACAACTGAAGCTGCTTCCCGTTCTCACTTTGTCAGAGACTACTGAGAAACTTGGCGACTTTTGGCATCTAGTCGGGGTGTACTATGTTCAATAAAAAGTCAACAGAAAGTCTGTAGCTTTTCTACTGACATTGGCTACCGAGAGTCAACTGAAAAGTTTCAACACAAAGTAAACAGAACGTCTGCAGTCATTCTGATGACGCTGTCAACAGAAAGTCAGCAGAAAAAAATCAACATAAAGTTAATAGAAAGTCAACAGCTTTTCTTTTGACTCAGGCTGAAGAAAATCATCAGAAAAGTTTCAACACAAAGTCAACAAACTTTCTGTTGACCATGTCAACAGAAAGTCGAAGTCAAAAGAAAGTAATCAGAGCCAACAAGAAGTCAACACGTTTTCAATATTTTATAGGGGCCAAGAAACCGGGATATCACCGCCTACTGCGATTGGTCAGCGGTGCGGAGCTTGCCATTCGCAGCAGGCGCCGAGGACTCGGTCCCTTGGTTCCGCTTGTTCCCGCCTATGGAGGACGAAAACACATTTATTGCCATTCCGCGTGCAACATCGACTGTGAGCAATCCGCTTGACCGATTCACACGACGGGCTGATCCGCGGACGGATCGATAACGTGACAACACGTCCGCGATCCGTCCGTCCCCCATGCGCGTCCACACGAGGGAGACGATGAGCAGACTACAGCGCGAGGACGGACCGAACCTGTTCGCGACACTACAGTGCCGCGAAACTCAAACATCGCACGATCGCACTGTGGCATCGCTGTCGCAAGAGCGAAATCGACGTTTGCTACCGCGAAAAAGAATCGCGCGCCGCTGTTACGTGCAGAATGAGACAGAACACCGTGATAAGCTTAGCGCCAAGCGCCACTAGCTTTACTAACCCAAGGCATGACAGTGTCACAAGCATGCATGGTCCTGCTCGAGGATGCTTCGGCGTAGCTGCGACAAAATACTGGGCTCGCGGAGGGGCGTTTGGAGATGCCTTCACGCACTCCGTGTTCGCGCGCAACACTTCAGTACACCACATCCACAAGAAAGGTCTTGCTGGATGAAAGGTTGATTGGGCGTGTAAAAAAGATCCCGGCGTGCTAGACGAGTTTTGACAGAAGCTCCTTGACACACACCCGGAGGAGTACCGGAATCTGAGTCTTGTCAGCCGGGCAAAATGTTTGCAGCTCCTTTCACGCGTGGAACCAAGAATCGCGCGACATAGCGCTACAAAATGAACCAGTGAACGCACCATGTTTGTTTAATCGTAAAAAAAAAGTGTGGGTTTGGATTTGTAGGCTGTTCCCTTTTTAACGGGCGGAAAATACATCACGGACTGCTTCCATATCTGTCCTATGCCTTATACTGCTTTCAGCAATGCCCAGCACCTGCCCACTCGCAGACTTTCTTTCCCCAGGTCTCCAGTTGACGATTCGTCCTCTCGATCGCGTTCGCGGCGTTAACAGCGCACTCGACTTTTGTTGCACCAGCTGTGCTCGCACGCACCAACAGCGTCGCTGCACGTAGGGACCTTACGTCGCTGACCGCTCTGTTTCCCTCTGGCGGCTCTCCAGGCACGAAACCAAGAGCCTGCTCCAGAGTCTTTTGTGAGTTTCTTTGGAGTAACGCAGAAGTAATCGAGTAAAGTAACAAAGTAATCAATCGATTACTTTTTTACGGCGAGAAATTTGTAACGGCAATCAGTTACATTCTAAGTAAAGTAATTGTAATTGTAAATAATTAATTTTTTCGAGTAACGGGCACAAGTCTGCCCGCTACTCTCCCTTCCGATTCCATGACAGCGTATGGATTCCAGCCCTTCTCGAGTGTAGCAGGCAAACTACTGTTGTGGGTTTTCTTGGGCTTCCAGACGCGCCCTCTGGCCCCGACTCTTCAGACTACCGGGGCTCTCCACCTACCTCCGTTCCGATGTCGAGTAGTCTAGATTCGTTAGGTCTAGCCCAGTCGTTCGGGGAGGTTGGATGTCGGCTCCTTGACGTGACCACATTAGTTTCCTGGCTTAAAAGTTAACTCCCTCTACTTCAGTGGCGTCACAGGGTGTGTGTGTGGGGGGGGGGGGGGGGCGGACCGCTTCGGGTGCAGAGCTTCGAGGGATGCCGCGACGGGCCACAAGAGGAGGGGGGGGGGGGGTCGCCGCGGGAGGCCGCCCCGGGTGCCGCTGACCCGAGTGACGCCACTGCTCTACTTTACACTTCTTTTCCTTACGCTGCACTTTTCGTGTTACCCTAACCTACCTACCCTTATCCTATCGAAACTTCACACTTAAAAAACCACTGTGCCGTTGCCAGACTAAACGATTTTCAAGTCAATCACTTGTCGAAAATCCGCGAAGGAAAAAGCGCTCGGCCATTTCACTCCGCGCGTCCGCGGACGAGGCGCGATTCGCAGGAATCGTTCACATTCGCAGGAATCGTTCACGTTCAAAGAGTCACGTGGGTCCGCGGATGAAAATCGCGATTTGGTGTGTTGTGTGAATTGGCCATTAAGAGCAAAACAACGTTGACGGTGCTTCCTCAGAAAGTCGCATTTTTCCCGTTCTGCAAGAGGCAAGAAAATGGCGGCGCCCATAGGGCGACCGGGGGAATGGGGTGTCGATGCTCTATTGGCGACGTGAGCTAACGAAAGCGTCCGCTGTGGTCGGCCCACCACAATTGGCCGAATGCTGACTATGACGTCAGGAAAGGATGTCTCATTGACGGAAATAAGAGGAATGTAAGAACTTCAATTTTGATGGTGTTGGCAGTGTTGCTTTGAGAGCGCTATGATTTCAGGCTTCCACCATGCCAATTACAAACGATCCATCGAACTTGTTGTTCACAAGGTAATGACGTCACGAAAGGTAACCGAACGAGGGCACCACCGAAACATCTCGCCGCTAATAGGCGTAGCCTATTGAGTGGCTCTAGTCGAACCTACCTCCTATCGTCCAGAAAAGCAGCGTGAGCACGTAGGCGTGGTTTTCGCTCGTGGCTCTCGCGGCGATCAGGTAAGGGACCAGGATGCCGATCCCCGAATGGGCCAATACCACGACCAGCAACCCCACTGGAACCAGTAAGAGAAGGAACGTCGGCGCTCACTATTCACACACTATGCATTTGTGTTAACAAATAAATTAATGTAATTTTATTTTAATATAGACTGACTCATTTGTATGACGTCATGAAAATACGAATGGAAATGAAATCGTGATACACGGAAAGGAACTTAAAGAGCACGACTTGCACTGACGTTACATCGCGTACTTTTGACCACCATGAAAGAGAGAAAGAAAGAGAGGGAAGCTGCTTTTGTAGTAATTTTGAGTGACGTGTTAATCTTTTGTAATATTCTGGGAGGAGAATAGCGACGTCTGGGCAAATCTGGGAGACACAAAAGAGGGTCCTGGTCAAAAAGGAGCTGCTTCTTGCCCTCTTCTCTGGTGGCCATCGGAGCTCTCTTTGAATGACGTCATATGCAAGTCATAAATGAAGACGTCGCAGAAATTAATAACGTCACGGTATGCCGCCTCTTCCTTTGTCTATGAAGAAAAAGAAGGGGTCATATCAATTGTATCTAGCTCGCTCCAGCTCCGGTAATTTTTTGTGCTTTTTTGTGATTTTCGCCTCTTCATACGCCTGGGCTCCAGCTCAAACACCAGTCATGACCCCATGACGACCATAGGCACCGTCAACGGCCTTCAGAACTTTCCTCTGCCTGACAAAATGGACTCACAACCCACCGAGGCAAAGCCGGCTTCTCCCGCCGTCTTAAGCTTACCGTTGAACGCACCGCCCCGATGCAGCCACTCCCGCCATCACGTCGCTTCTTGACGAGCTACTCGTTGCCGCGTGGAATCAATCTGCGATCGTTACTCACAATCCATTCTCCATCCTCGGCAACGATGATCCCGAAGGCGAGTTTCCGCCCCTCAACAGCAGCACATCAGCACATCAGCACGGCCGCCGATGGAACGAAGCGTGCTCGTGGCATTTTTTGCTTTGGCGCCGCCGCGACTAAGCTCACAGCCTCACCCCGGTGCATCCAACGTCGCTCGAACCCTGAATCGGCCCTCTGGAAGACGGTTGGCACCCTGTCTCTCGCCGACGCAAGACGGCCCTGTCCGCGGCACCTCCAGCAGCATCGCTCCGCAGTGAGTTCTCCCACACTGTCATTCTACGGCAGACCAAACCATGCCGCATCATGACGCGGCCTTTCTTGCCGTCGCCTCCGCAATTGCAGCACAGATAGGCCTCCGGTCTCCTACACCATTGCAGCCCCCATACCAAGTGAGGTACCTCGACCGCAGTAATCAACTCGCGGTCGACGCCGCTTCATCTGAAGTGTGCCACGCCTTACTCAAAGTAACACACATCGCGATTGGTACTCAGCAGCCTACAAGCCTACGATCGGTACTCAGTAGCCTACAAGCCTACGAGGCCATTCACCGCGGCCAGATTCGCGGATTCATAAAAAAACGCTGGCGGCCTGGATTCCGCGCAACTCCTGAGAAATCTTCATTGCCTGAAATGTGCTATACTCCAGGCCTCTCGGAAACTCTGGGTCGGCACTTATTACATTTAAGGGCACCAGCCTCCCGTTCCGCGTGGGACTGGGCTCGTTCACTGTGCGGGTGCACCCCTTCCATCGTCAGACTTAGGTGTATGACACGTGCCACCGCATCGGGCACCGCGGTGCCCAGTGCCCCAACAACACCCAAGCCCGCTGCTCGCGGCGCTCCCAAGCACGGCGCAGACGCTTGCCCTTCTACCCAGTCCAAGTGCCGAAATTGCGGTGGAGCGCATCTCGCCACGGCCCGCTCTTGCCCTAAAAGACAAGAAATTCAACTCGCAATGGCACAGCGAGACCGCGGCAGAACGCAGCGTCGTCCGTTGCCTTCATCAACCACCAAGAAGGAGCCGTCGTGAACACCAGCGGTACCTGAAACTCCAGCTCCCGCTCAGCCAGCTGTGCCGCCAGCTGCGCCCAAAGCCCCATCGCAGCACCGAGGTCAGCGAAGCAGAAGACTGACTCCCGCCCGGTGCTCGCCGCCAAACCCCGAGCGTCGGCTGGCAACACCATTGCCAACCGCACGCAGGTCCCAACATCAGAGGCGCCTCAGACACCTTTGCATAAGCAGTGAGAGATGTAAACGCCACCCGTGAGACGGCCGCACCACCTCCGGTAGGGTAAGAATTTACTGGCTTGCAACAACAAAACCGCCCTTCTCACGAAACAAATGCTGGCAACTACGCAGCAACTTGCGGCCATGCAAAACGCACTATCTACTGTTGTGGATAGCTGCACCCGTGCAGTAATCGAGCGCCTCACAATCCAGGGCATCATTCCGTTCGGTGCCCGCCCCCCCCCCACCCCCGCCCCTCCCGCCCCCACTATCATCACCCAAACATGGCTAGCGCCACCACGATTGTTTAGTGGAACTGTCACTCGCTTAGGCGCAAGAAGGCAGACATCATCAAAAAAATTTCATCTTCACTCGTCATCGTCATCTTACACGCCCGCTGCGTTCGCTCTACAAGAAATCAACGGCCCCCTCCCTGCTTTGCTACAGTACGATGACTTGTTCCAGACATTGAGACTAGTGCCCCCTTGCCTCGGATTCGTTCCGGCTTGTATATTCATCGATCAATGTGCTTCACTCCTCTCGACACACCACAGTGGTGCTGTGCAATGACCAGCGTCATGGGTTGCCGCATACTCCTCACTTCTCAACGACCCGTTCTTCTCTTCTCTGTCTGTAAACACAGACACGTCGCTAAACCGCAGGACAAGTCAGCCGCTAAACATCGCCTTTGTTAAGAACTTCGCCCGTCTTTAGCCAAAAGACGACGTTCTTGTATACGGTGATTTTAATGCCACGCACAAGGCATGGGGCTGCGACACTGACGTTCCCCGCGGCACGCGGCTTCTGCGGACATCAAGGAGCTGAAACTTTCGCTCCTCAACATCTCGGACACCCCCACACGTATCGGCCGATCCTACCGACAGCAGGACACCTGCCCCGACGTTACCTGTGCTCGCTTCCCTCGACGCTGGAGATGGAAGGTCACCATCGACCTCCTTGGCAGTGATCACAGCCCCATTACTTTAAGTTTACACTATGACTTCCCACCCACACCCCCGCCTTACCACCGCGCCCGCCGCGACACGTTCTTCACTAGTGGGACAAGTTCCGAGCAGCCCTTTTGTCATGGAGCTTGCTGGCTTTTCCGACATCATACAAGCCATCCAGTCCGCCTACAAGTCAGCCACAGAGCGGCTAGCCGTACCGGACGACGACCCAGCACCTGACGCGCATTTAGTTACTCTCTGGAACCGCCGTATTCGCCTGCTGGCCCGTTACCGCCGCTCTCGCAGACCACGCCGACTCCTCAAAACTTTACGTAAACTCCAAGAGACTATCTCATGCTACACTTTGGAACTCGCTTCCGACCGCTGGACTTCCGTATGCCATCTTTCATCCATTTTTCCCTAGCCATCTTTCCAAAGTTTGGAGGCTCCTCCGTTCTCTCCCCAGGGACCGCAAACCTAGGCAACCTGCCGCCGCCGTTGCCCTTCGTGAAGGTGTCTCTCCCGAGGAGTTGGCAGAACGGGCCTCGGACGTCTTTTTTCCGCAGCCAGCGCAACATGGCTCTGAATGCTACAGTCGCGTTCACCCTGTCCCCGAGCCCATCGGGATGGACTCCCTGTTCACCCTCCACGAGCTCGAGACCGCCCTCGACAAGGTCAACACCCGCAGTGCACCTGGCCCCGACAACGTCACCGTCGGGCAACTTCAGAATCTCCCCACGGCACTCAAGGTGTGGGACTCTGGGTGCATCCCTCAAGAGTGGCGGCACTCAACCGTTCGTCCCATTTCCAAACCCGGCAAACCGCCCATATCCCTCACAAATCTACGCCCAATATCTCTTACATCGTGTCTCTGCAAAACGGTCAAGAGCATGCTCAACGCCTGCTTGCAGTGGTGGCTCGAATGCGTCCAGCTTCTCAACCCAACGCAGTACGGGTTCCGCTTTGAACTCTCCACTCAGGACGATCTCTGCAGACTCCAGCACGATGCGCTTTCCGCGTCATCACCACATCCTCGTAACGTGGCCGGGGTTGAAATCCGGAAGGCATTTGATAGCGTTCCGCATTCTTCCGTACTCTCTATGGCGCAACAGCTTGGTATCCATGGTCGAGCATACAACTTCATTGCTGCATTCCTCGAGGATCGCACTTTCGCCGTTCACATCGCTTACCCATCACAACACAGTGGGCGTCACACAAGTGTCTGTCCTGTCCCCAGTACTATTTAACATTGTCCTCGCCGGCCTTCTATCTCGCCTTGGCGAAGTGCCCGACCTAGAACATGCGATCTACGCGGACGATATTACGTTGTGGACCCATCTGGCTCGCCCGGTTATCAACAAGATACCATTCAAGCCGGACTCGACATAGCACACAACTACGTCCAGTCTGTCGGCCTGGCTCCCGCCCCGGACAAGACAGAGTTTATTGTTATTCACGGCGGTCGCCTCACACCGGCAAAAGCGGAGAAGCAGCATCGAGCTCACACTCGCAGGAACCCCCATCTCCCGCCGCACGAGCATCCGAATTCTTGGTTTTCACCTTGATGAAGGCAGCCGTGAGGCAACCTGATTCCAGTGTATCATTCGCACCTCGAAACAGCTGAGCCACCTGCTGTCTCGAGTAGCCCATCGCTCTCGTGGGGTGCATGAACGTTATCTACGCATCTTTGCCAGAGCCTTCGTTGTCTCCTGAATTATGTACGGCTACCCGTACTACCATCTCACCCACACCCAACAACTTCGGATCGAAAGAGTTAGTCGAGAACTCCAGCGACTCGTCACTGGCCTCCCGCGATACACGCGCATTGAAGCACTAACCAGCTGCAGCCAGATGAAGAGCCTTGAAGACCTGGCCTCCACCCACATCGCAGTTCAAGAGACCCGACTCCAAGCCAGTCCGGCAGGGCGTAACACCCTGCGTAAGCTCGACTATAAAACATTGGACCTTCTTGCTTTATTCACCCCACCCCCGCCATGGGAGCTCTGTCCACCCACGCCATTGCGCCCCCTACCTTGGAACATGGGTGAAGAAGCGCGAGCCCGCCGTGACGACTTTGCTCGACTACATCTGCACTCTTTTCAGGTCCGCTCCTCATCGGTACAGATTTTCTACACTGACGCGGCAATCAACAACGACAGCTCCTCACCGACTTTCAGCACGACATGGTGCAATGTTGACGGCCACCAACGAGGCTCCCAAGTTTTTCCGACTTCCAGCTCCTCCTGTCACGTTGAGCTTTGTTCAATATTCCACTGTCTTAGTTCAATCAACGCCGCCACCCTGAGCGACCTCCTCCAGCATCACGATATACACGGATTCTCAGGAAGCCATCCGTGCTCTCCAACACCCGTCGCCGACATCGGCGATTACCATTCAAATTCATCGGGGCGCTCTCTCCATCCGGACGGCAGGCCACCATCTTCTCGTCGACGGGGTAAACGCCCATTGCGGTATTCCCGGTAATGAAAGGGCTCACTGACTTGCTCGCGCTAAACTTCTCTCCGCGTAAGCCGGGGCCCCGACTTCTTCTTTGCCACCGGAGCTCGCACTAGGCGCCTTTCACGACGCTCACGAAGCCCGGCAAATGCACACAAGTCAACGACACCAATACCTATCCAGTCAGGCCAATCCTCTCGACTTTCCCTCCCTCTGTCGCCTTCCCTGACTCGTCACCAGATCTCCCTCCTACACCAAGCCAGATCAGGAGCACTCCTCGCTCCCACCCTTCACAAGAATATGTACCCACAAATTCCTCTGGACCGAGAGTGCACCCTCTGCCAGACACCTGCTACGCTCTCGCATCTTTCGTGGGACTGCCCCCTTCACTCCACAGCCTGCTGTCGCGCTCTCTCAACCTTCTCTCCTCCCCCTCGACTCTCACTGAGTGGCTCAACCCGCCATGCTCTCCCGACCCTGGCCGGGTCCTCGCACCATCACAGGCACTCCTTATGTACCTGGAAGACCCCGAGGCACCTCGGCTTGGCTCCAAACTACTGAAGCCCCACGAGTCCCTGATCGCTGGCACTCGTCGTCTCGTTCTTCCTGGAAGCTCCCGAGACAAATAATTTTTTGTTTTGTTTTTTATGACCAAACAGCAGGGCGCATGTGGCGCCCGCTTCTTTGGTCGTTAAAAAAAATACGTTTTAAAGCAAAGCCTTTGTCTATGCTTCGCGTCACTAGTTGCGTGCAGTACAGGCGAAGGCAACGCCAGGCGAAGATAGAAAAGGCAAGCACTAGGACTGGAAATGAGCGCCAAAGGAACGGGGACAGGTGAAGAAGTGGACGACAACACGGGCCACTTCTTCACCTGTCCCCGTTCCTTTGGCGCTCATTTCCAGTCATGAACCAACAAGCCCAGCTAAACATTTTGTTGCAAGCACTAGGAAGGCTGAGGAAAAGGAGAGAAACCTCCTTTCTTCTCTAACGTTCCTAGTGCTCTTCCTTTTTCCCTTCGTCCTCCATTGCCCTCCTCTCCCGTCTAGCCTTAGTGCTCGCATTTTCTATCTTCGCCTGGTGTTGCTTTTGCCTGCACTGCACACATATTTGTTTTCACGCTGCGAGCCACTCATGCCAGTCCCATGCCATGCGAGTGTCATGTGACCTTCGGGACGTGCGCAGCGATGCGATTCGCTGGGATGAATCTATGTTAAGGAGAAACGGAGTATAGCGGAATGTCGAGTATGGGCGTTGAGGAATAGCCAGGGAGCGCCGTCGCTCTATGCCTGACAGCACCACCTCCCGCCACGTTTTTGAACTCTTGGATAGGCAACGAACTCACCATCCCACGCATCACGAACGCATCAGGCCACGCCACCATCCCTTCCATCATAGCTGGCGTACCCAGGCTGTGGCGCCGGGGGGGGGGGTTGACCAGTACGCGAAAAGGTAGCGCTGCGTTAGGGTACGATGAAGGGCAGGAAGGGCACCGAGACCCCAGAAAACTGTTAACGTGCCCACTTAGTTTTTCAGTTCCGGGTGGGGTTCAAAGTTATTTAGAACCAATGTAGTTTTTAAATGTCCACTCTTTTGTGCCAAAATATGGGCGCCAGGCTAGGATTATACTCCGTTCACCCTTAAGATGAGCTTAGAAGCTCCGCCTCCAGCGCGAGCTTTATGCCCTCGTATCCCCAGCAATTCGGGACATGAACCACTTGCGCCATCTCTTGTCAGTTGTGCGCAAACAGCTAAAAACAATAAAATCTAACCGATAAAAATCAAATAACTGGAAAGATTACCCAGATATGTTTAAATGCGTTGGATTTCTTAGTTCCAGAAAATTTTTATTACTCTATGACAGTTTTTGTGGGTTCCCAGCGAAACCTGTCGATTTCCTCCATTGACTCCCATAGAAATCTTCGTTCCGGCTATGGTTCTACCAAATTTATGAAATAACCATTAAGTATTTCACAAAGTTCCCGGAGGGATTTATAATAGAGACTGCACACTATCGAATTTCGTATGCATCTAACAGATAACTGAATTCTCCAAGGTTCCCGAGGAGAATTACCTTTTCATCTCTAGCCCTGCAAATGTAATTAATTGGGGGTTGTGTGGATACTTAGCGTGTAGTTGGTCAGCCATTTCAAAGTTGCGACGAGTCACTCGCTATAGATGAGAAATTTAGCCAGTGCAGTACAACCGCTAGCCTGGGGTCTTTAACGTGCACCACGCAGTAGTGGATACACGACCGCACGCCGGTTACGATGCTCATCCAGATCGAAACGGGCAGCGGTGTTGATTGAACCCAGGATCACTGGGTTCTGCAGCGCGAGCTTTCGCTCCACGTGCTCCGAGCTGATGTGCGCTAGCCCACTTGGCCACCGTCCCCCCCCTCTTACAAATGTATCTTCCCTGTAGCATGATAATTACAACGGGAAAAAGCACTTTACATTATCTAAATAGACCGATCTCACTAAGCGTTCGGCGCATGCGTGACACCGCCATAACTTTAGTTCACAGGAGTCAGACGGCCGTGCATGCGAGGGCTGGTGCCGTCTCGTGCTCCACACGCGCAGAGCTCCAGGGGGTTGTCGCACGTGCAGGAAGACTAAAGTTCCCACGATGCATTCCGGCAGCGGTGGCGTAGTCAAACTGGCTGGTGAGATCGGTCTATTACATTTATGTAAACGACGCTTTTGTGATTTTATTTATTTTCTTTTATTTCTTAATACTGAAATCCCTATCGTTCATTTCAGCTTAAGTCCAGAAACAGCCGATGCAACAAGCGCGAGCTCCGGGCTTTTAGCGTCCCTGCCAAGCACCCGCGCTCGTGCAGTGCAAGCACTTTTCAGGGCCAGATGCTCGCACTCGTAACATTGGCTGCTTCTTGTAAATTTATCACCGATATATTCTGAATTTTCAAAGGTTCCTTGAGGTATATGTAGTAGAAAGTATCTGCTAACAATACTATTAAACAAATAACGTAAAACTTAATTCTCTGAGGTTCCCAGCGAGGTAATTAATTACATCTCCTGATTATGCCCGATATCTGCATCGTCCCTGCAGTATCCACTAGGTTGCAGAAAAGACCCCTTTACATTTTCGCGTTTGCATTTATGAAAACAACTTCTTTTTGTGATCACAATATTTACTGCATTTGATTTAGTTCTAGGATGTTTGTCCGGCACAGGATTTCACGACATGCAAAAGGGAAAAGCTTTGACCTCCTCGAAACAGTCGCAAGCTTTCATTCGGCGGCAAAAGTGTTAATTGCTTTCTCGAAGGCCGAAAAAAGGATTTGTGTTCTTGTGAATTAATATGCGCTTATGTCACTGTATTTGAAGATGTCGTGGTAAATATGTGGAGATGCGACTCGGTTATTAGGATAAGAAGCGCTGAGGTTTGCTGCTTTAACAAAATTATTTCCCAAATAGTGAACAGTGCCTGTTTTGGCAAAGTGTGTCTTCGATGGAACGTACTGCAAACAACCTGCACCGTTTGCACCTCAATAACTACGCATTTTAGTAACTTTATTAAATTATTTCTTAAAAAATAGATAAATGCGACCTGGCTGCTGAGATAAGCGGCCCTGAAATGAACCGCTTCGACAGATTCTCCTTCCAATGGTCTCAACAAAGCGTTTCTTTTTTCTTCTTTTTTTTTTTGGGGGGGGGGGAGGGGGGAAAGGGGGCTTTGAAGGGAACCTGCAGAAAACGACGTACACCGTTCGACCTAAATTCAATACGCGCTGCAGTAATTGTATTGCATGGTACCCCGGGAGCTTTGCAGGGTTCCACCTCTTCGTCAAGATACATCGTGCTCAGTTAGGCTGCTGCGACAGGATCTCTTACCGGTGGTCTGTACGTTGTGTTTTTGGGGCAACTGCACCTTCGCAGGGAACTTGCAGAAATCACCCTAGACGTTTAATATTTTATTGAATACCTACTTCATGGGGTGGACTAAGGGATTCCCGGGGAACTTTGCGAGATAGGACCTTAATGCCGAAATAGAAAGCGCTGAATTCGGCCTGACTAAATTTCGTCTGGGGCAATCAGACCGCGCGTGTTTGGCGCAACTGCGCCTTCTTAGGGAACCCGCAGAAAACAACCTAGACGTCTAATATTTCGTTGAATACCTACGCCATGTGTGGACTATGGTATTGCCGGGGAACTTTAGAAGATACGACCTGGATGCCGAAATAGAGAGCGCTTAAGTTGCCCTCTCTAACTAAATCTCGCCTGAGACAATCTGACCGTGCTTATTTTAGGCAACTGCGCCTTCGCCGGGAACCCGCAGAAAGCAACCTAGACGTTTTATATTTAATTTAACACCTACCCCATAAGGTAGGCTATGGGACTTCCGGGGAACTTTACGAGATAGGATCTGGATACCGGAATAGGAGGCGCTGAAGTTGGCCTTCCGCTAAATCTCTCCTGGGCAATCCGACCGCGCGTTTTTTGGGCATCGTCTTCGCAGGGAGTTCGCAGAAAGCAGCTTGGACGTTTCTTTCTTTTGAAAACCTACCTCATGAGGTGGACTATGGGATTAGATACGATCTGGATGCCGAAGTAGGAGGCGCTGAAGTTGGCCTCTGACTTTACTTGCCTGGCGCTGTCCGACCACATGTATTTTTTGGGGCAAATGCGTCTTCGCAAGGAACTCTCAAAAACAACGTAAACGTCTTAAATTTCATCGAATTGCTACCCCGCGATGTAGACCGCATGATTCCCGGGGAACTTGGCCAGATATATACGCCCTGGTTGTTGAGATAAAAGGCGCTGAATATGGCTACCT
Source organism: Ixodes ricinus (assembly GCA_037355805.1). Taxonomy (NCBI): domain Eukaryota; kingdom Metazoa; phylum Arthropoda; class Arachnida; order Ixodida; family Ixodidae; genus Ixodes; species Ixodes ricinus. The sequence continues at coordinate 1,046 of JAZHYW010025050.1, read as the reverse complement.
ATACACCGTTCCAAGCTGGGCTTCTGGCCGGCGCCATTTTAACGAGTGTAGCGCCAGCCTACCCTCATCCGGGCATTTGGGAGAATCTGAACCCGCCCGAATGACCGACCGCCATTACTGGACTGTTACCCTGCTCACCGAGTCCACACCGATCGCAGCTGCTTCTGCCGGCACGGCTACCGTATTAGGCGCGCTCGGCTCATTGTCTTCGTCCATGAAGGAAAGCGTGCACTATCCTAATCGGTGTGCCAGGCATGGGGAAAAGTGCATCCTCCTTTCCTGGCATCTTTTTGTGGGTAATTTTTAGCGCGCTTCTGGGGCCGTCGTCGCTCCCAAACTGAACTCGGCGTTTCGATCACCAGCAGAATTGGGGATCGCTAGTGAAATTGAGGATTGAACGAAGCCGGGATGGCACGAATTACGGCATGTGAATTTGCGCTGAACTCGAGTTATCGCAGCTTGGGGGCGCCGGGAACATTCGAACAAACTGCGCGGTTAGCGGCTCAGACCTGCGCTGCCACGTCTGCTTTAATTAAAATAGTAGAAACCTCAAATTTAAATATGAATCGATATATAAATACACAAGTACAGATAGCAAGTGCGACGGATCTGTTTATTTTTTTCTGATTTAGAATCCACTGTCACAATATTGGCACATTGATGTGCCTCTCTGTAATCGCCTCGCGTGAAAATTATTTGTGCACAAACTGTGTCGCGGCATGTACTACACGAAGCTGTGTTATATATATATATATATATATATATATATATATATATATATATATATATATATATATATATATATATATATATATATATATATATATATATATATATATATATATATATATATATATATATATATATATGTAACAGCGAAGAAAAAGGGAAGAAGAAGAAGGAGGTGCTCGGGACAAGGATCGAGGACGAGAACGTTGGAGGACCCAGAAAATAAACCGTTACAAATTGGTGGCAGCGGTGGGATGCCGACCGAAACCCGACAAGGTCCCGTTGCCGGTACAAGGGACGCCTTCCGGTGAGCCACC